>VZTI01003755.1:4516537-4608282 GCA_013397865.1 Struthidea cinerea | reverse complement strand
AAAAAAAAAAATCAGTTTCATGAACTTTTTTATTCTTAGTGCTTATCACTTAGCAATTCATGGTAGGACCGTTGTTTGAATTTGGACTAGCAGTGAATTAGACTAATTTCCATCTGACCCACAATTTTTAGATTGCTTTGATAAACTAAGATCTATTTTCAGAAAAAAAGGGCCATAAGTCCACCTGCTGCCAGGAATCATTGCCCACTGTGACAGTAGGAAGCCCAAGAGACATGGCCTACAACTACAATATTAAAACTATTAGTCTCAAGGAGTGATTCCCTGCTCCTCTATCAAATGATACTCAGTTATGCACGCACTCTGCTCACACCTCACCTTTTCTTGAGCAGACTGATGTGGCCTTTCTGTGATGCACTTGGTCCTTGGCTTCTTTGAACCTCAAATAAAAATTTCTTGTGTTTGTGTGTGTGCATGTGTGTCTGCACCGGTGAGTAGAAGGCATAGTGGTGATGCTCAAGCTTGCAGAATGTGTTTTTTATGTCAAGAAACTGATGCAAGTCATGCATACCCTATCATATGGCACATGAAAGATGAGATTACTTGAGGGTATAAATCTTCCAGCATAGTGACAGATGACCTTTTGGTGGGGAGCAATTCAAAGCTTGTTCCACTGTCCTTTCAGGAAGGTGTTCCTGGAAGTCTCTCTGGTCCCATCCCAATCCTGCTCCAAAGGGAACTAGATGATTTGGTAAGTGATGACTGGATGAATTAACATTTGTGTAGTGAGGATGACAGGAGAGTAGGGGACCAGTATCTGCTTTTGGCAGTGCAGGAGCACTTTTTGCCTTTTCGTAAGTAAAACAGGGACTGAATGAAAAGGTGCTGCTTATGCTACTTAGATACACAAGGCAAAACAGAGATCCTATCCAGATCCACAAAAACCCCCCACTGTTGCCATGAGCTGTTCCCTTTTCTTTGCCTGAACATTGACTGGGAGAGTCAGCATAGCCAGGAGGATGCTTAGAGTTAAAGAATAAAAAGATCTGAAGGCCACTGTTTGAACTAATGCACTGACACAGTTTTTCTTATTAAAATGGATACAACCAAAAATCTCATGGTTTTTACAGCTGCTTATTCAGCTTTTCTAGTAAGGGAAGGGTTTTGTTGTTTGTTTTTTTTTTAAGGAATAAATATTTAGGAAATACATAATTTTAATCTAAATAAATAGATGCATTCAAATCAATTACATGGCTGTAGTTACCTCTTCTCTTAAACTGTAGTTATTGAACATTTATTTTTGGTAACAATTTCAAAATTAAAATAATTTCAATTCCCTTTCAAATGCCTTTCCATTTAATTATTCTCATTAAAAAGAGTAAGTAGACTCCCCGTACCAAGTCATTTTTTGGGGGTAAAAAGTATAAAGCTGTACTTTAAAGGCCAAGAGTAGGGTGCAAAGAACAGACAAAAGAGTATGGTTTAAAACCCCTTTAAATTTAGGTTAATTAAAATAAAGAAAAGGGAGTAAGAAAAAGAATGGAGAGGAAAGTCTCTCACATTCAATTCATCACAAAGATTCTGGACACACAGTTTCTGGATATACAACTATTTTCTATTAAACAAATAAAAGCCAGTTTTCTTGTGGTTATTTCCAGCAGGTTTGTACATATCCAGGTACTTAAGGAGTTAATATCTTTTAGCATATCAACTTGTTGCTTCCACATTTACTGTTTGAACGGCAAAATTCCTAGTCTCTGATGAGACTCTGGGCTTAGTTACGCTAGATGCTCTCTGAACACAGAGCAGCATCTTTAGTCTCACTGGTATAGGTTATGGCAGGAATTAATGCTGCCTGGAATAAAAGCTGCTAGTTTCATATGTCAAGACAGTTGTTCTGAAAAAAAAAATGTATATCAGAAAGGGGATGTTATGGGACAATCCCAACTCTTATGTCAAGTCATAGCCTCATTCAAAAACACATGACCAACAAGTTGCCTCAGGTTAAATATCCAGCTGAGTGGAATCTAATAAATCTTTAGTTTCAGTTTATTATTTTTCTCCATGAAGTTACTGTTAGTGCTTCAGCGGGGGGAAAAAAAAAAGAGAGAGAGAGAAAGAAAAACATGCCTGTATTTTTCAGCCTTGTTGGTAGCCTGCTGATTTTCCATACTTTGCTGTGCTCCCTGGGTTATCTTCTATCCTACTTCAGCAGTTTTGACAGGTGTATGTGGAACATAGGGTTGACTGCTTTCCATGTGTTTTGGTCCTGCTTAAGAAGCTGCTGTGCTATCTACAACATTTTGTTTTCTACTGCAGAAATAGGATTGTATTTTCCATTACAAATCTTTGGCTTTAGGAAGATTCACCTAGAAAGCAACATCAAAAGAACTCTACTGGCTGGCCTCAAATTACCGAAGTATGAAAATTCACAGTGAGGGTAAAACCTGTGAAACCTCAGTTTATCGGTACTCCCTGTGGGTAGTCTTAAGGCAATGACAAAGCATAAGTAGGCAACAGGCCTTTGATTTTTAGCTGTGCTGTCTAGTTTGTTTCAGTCAGCAAAGCAATATTCTTTTCATTAAATATTTAATTTGAATTTTCCATGTTTAACTCCAATTTTTTTCTACTTGATAAAAAATCTTATCCACTTGGGGCCATTATGGTTGCACTATCATTTTGTGCTAAGTCTGCCTGTTCTCTCTTTCTCTCTTTTTCTCCTTCTTTCTCTCTCTCTTTCTTTTTTCTTCTTCTTTGTTCATTCCTACTTCCTTTCTTTGTGTTTCTTTTCCTTTCCCTCCCTCCTTTCGTTCCTTCTTACCTTCTTCTTTGACCCAGCACTCCTCCTCTCTTTCTTATTCCCTCCCTTGCCCTTCATTTTCTGCCCACGCCTCTTAATAGGCCACTGTATGTCTAAACGAGGTTTGAAATAAAGTAGTAAAGAAGTGAATTTCTTAGGAAGGCATGTTCCCCTTTTTGTTCTCCTCTATTTTATTTTCTTCTTACCTCCAATGAAGTTACTTGACATCTGGCTTGGACCTTATTGATAAAGACTGTTTGAATGGGAGAAAGGTAAGGAGAAAATACTCAAGAAAACACTTGATGTCAAGTCTGTTGATACCAACAGTTCTTTGTTACACTAGAAAAATAGACAAGACTGGAGCCCAGCAGGATATTAGGACTAACCTAATTTATTTTTCAGAGCTTGACTTTCTTTCCTCATAACCTGCTAATTTGTTCTGTCTCCAGCAACATCAGTAGTTCACAGTAGACAGCAGATACGAAGGTGATTTTTATTAGTCATCTGGTAAATCTGTGAATGACTGTGCCTGTCAAAGGCTCCTTTTCATTCAGACTAGCAATAATTTCTTCTGCATTAAGTAGTCCATTTGTGTAAGTAGAGGTCATTAAAGCTCCTATGCGAGCCTCATGGAGTAGATTTGGATGAGTTTCTATTCCCCATGTCAGATGTGTAATATTATTTCTGAAAAATGTTTACAGCACTGAAGATAAGGGAAGAAGGATGATATTGTCATACTTTCTCCAAGGTTTTACATAACTCTGATAAGGATTTACTTTATACACTGTATTTCATATTAATAAAAATCCCTCTATATTTATCTTCACACAATTTTCAGATAAAATTCGGTGCAATGCCTGTATGAAGTTCCTTAAAATACTCAGCCTAAGTCTGAAAGAAGAAACAAAGATATTTGAGGTTATTGTTATTTTTTTGTACTTCAGGGCTGAAAAGACCTCCAGTACCATTTATGTAGTTTTGAAGTACCTAGCTTATCACAAATTCTTTGGTTTTTGAGGGATGATATCTTAGACTCTGTAACTTGAAGATCCTTCCCAGATGGATATTGAGAATTCTGAATGGTAAAAAATATCCTAGATATCTGTCCTGCCATAAGGATGGTTTGAAGCTATGATCATCCTTTTTCTGGGTGTAAATGAGAGTAAATTTAACTGATACGTAACTGGGAACTAAAAAAATATTTTTTTCATGTGTCTAAAATCTTCCCAGCTAATTAAGGATGAGAGTTCTAAAATAAATACACATATTTTAAACAGTGTCTTCTGTGTTTAATATTTAATAATACCAATGCCATTTCGTTGTCCTGAAAAGCTCATGTATGAAAATATTGTTATTCATGTTCCTAAGAGTTTTGCCTAAAGACAATGTCCGTTCCAAAGAGCTTACCAAGTAAATAAGAGAGATACACAGAATAGGGAAAAATAAATACTAGCTCAGCCATCTCATACTCCTATAAAACTGTGCTTTATCGGCTGCTGCAGATGACTTGCTAGTTAAAGCTCTCTACACTTCACAGATAGACTCTAGCATAATACTGAGCCTTCTATTCTCATAGTTTGATTCATCTATACCCGCTGATTTCTCCTTCCTTTTTCTACATTCTCTTCCTCAAAGAGGTATGGGGACAAAATCCACTTTTGCCTGTTCTATTGCCAAATTGAATGACTTAGCAGTCTAAGAACAAGTGACTTTCAGTATGTCTTAAGCTCATAAACATCTTTTAACAAGTCCTTCTTGGCTATTCTTCAGTCTTATTTTGCCTGATACATGTGCCTTAATATCCCCTTTGGGACTGGGTCAAACAGTTTCAGAAATCTAGGTTTACTGGTGAAACCTAAAGATTTTTTTCAAATTACAGAAGAAACAGTTTGCTGTCCAGGAAAATGATTCAAACAGCCCACTTTTAAATGCAAAAAGAACAGCTCATAAAATTGCTTTTAGGAACAACCCAGTTACACAAAAAGCCCATGTTTCTTCATTTTGCACCAAAAATTTCCTTTGGGTTGTGTTGATAATAACGTCTGAGCACAATATATTTGTTTAAATTACTTAGTAATATTTAATTATTATTGTTTAAAAGAAAAGGTAGCTCAATTATATTAAATTATCACTCTCCCATACAACTCTCAGGCTTGTTTAAGAGTTAAGAAAGGCTAGGTGTCTTTCACGAAAATAAGGCTGGAGTCAAGCGTCCTCTTTCAGGATGGTAAGGATATTACCTACTATTCCTATGCTTGTTGGACCCAGTGTCAGAGAACAGTTCTGGCCTCATTTATTTGGCTAATATAGGTATGACCTATGTGAACTAATCTGTGGTTTCTATGCATACAGAGGTACATCATTAGGTAGAACTACATGTTTAGCTTCCTTCTGAGATCTACTGTTATGCGTTCTTTTTGTTAAAGAAGATACCTAAACTTGCTAAGTTCCAGCAGCAGGTCAGGTGGACAAACAAGCCTTGTATACAAAGACATCACAGTTGTCCAGTTTCTCAAAACAATGCTGGCAGTGGAGCAACTTCTGCCTAATTTCTGCATATCAGACAAATATCTGGGGCAGTCACTACTGAGCAAGAAACATGAGTTCTAGACCTCCTTAAGCTTGTATTTCCACTCCATGAAATATTTCCAATTGTGTGTATGGGAAATCTCTGAATGAATCTGCTGAGGATGAGCTTTGTGAATGTAGAAATGTTTTTAAAAGTCCTAAAGTCTATAGCTTGAAGGAAAGTATAACCCAAGTCTAATAAAGACTATTAGAATGGGTTTTTTGTATCCCTCAAAAGGGCAGGTGCTCAAACACGACTTGTTCATAAATGATTGTTTCTGGACATTGTCCTGATCAGCATAACTGTGAGATCTATCTTTCTCTTAGTATGCATTACAAGCCTAAGTACCTAATTCTAACATTTCTTATGATCCTGTGGAAATGAAGCTTTTAGTTTTCATTGCATTGTGGTACTCACCTCACCTTGGCCAGTCAGCTTAGGATCTCTGTAGAGTCAAAGGAGAGAATTAGTTTCAAGGTTCATTTATCTTAGCTTGTCTGCATTTGGTCAGAAGAGTCACACCTCAGAAATTACAATTCTCTTTACTACTTCTAAGGAAAATCTAGCTTAGATTTAACCATTAAAGTTTTGCATATTTTTAGTAATGCCAGTCCCTTTTTCTGAATATGGCTACAGATAACTAAAATGTGACCTTAAAATGTAAAGAATAAAATCCATTTCTTGAATATTCTGTGGCTGCTTGGAAGATATATGTTCTGAACATGCTGGATAAGCTGACACATTCATTTTCTGCAGCTATGGATATTCCTTCAGCCTTCAAGAAAGGTTTAGATTCTTTATTTGCTCAGAATCAAGCAACTAAAAAAGTAGGAAATCCTGTTAGATTTAGTTGCTAAAGTTTAGAAGATCTGAGGTTGTTTTGTGGTATGAAATTTGACTTCCTAAGACTGTGCAACACTGTACATTAACTCAGTAATAGCTTGTTGGCAAACACCTGTGATTCTATAATTTTCATCACATTCATTAATAGAGCTTCTGTTGCTTAAATGCGCCCTTAATTCACATAAAACAACTTGTTGTATTTTTTTAACTACCAGATGAGAGAGAAAAAACTTCTAACCTCCACATTCCTATTGCCATGTACTTTCATGGCATTAAAAGCTGCAGATCATGGCAACAGAATAACTCTTAAGGAAAAAAAAAAAAGGCAGTAACAATTTATTTGCAGAGGAGGCTCTTCAAAGTCATCAGTTTGATATATCAGAGCTTAGGACAGTAAACACAAATGTCCTGGTTCTAGCCAGGACAGAGTTAATTTTTGCAGTAGTCAGATAGGGGCAAGGCTGCGGCCCAGATGTTCTTCTATACCATCACATGTAATTTCTGGGGATGGTGAAAAGGGACTCTCTTCCAGGAAAAAGGGGTTCCTTCTGGTTGAGTAAGCATGGCACCGGTCCTGAGCCAGAGGAAGTGGTCGGGGATGGTGTGGCTGGAGTTGGGTCATGGGCCCTTTAGTGAGCATTTTTGCATGTGAATCACTTTTTCTTTTGTACAATTCTGTTATTAATATAATTGCTGTTACTACTTGTTTTCTTCTCTCCAGTAAATTGTTCTTTTCTCCACCTGTGATTTTTCCCTTTTGTGCCTCCAATTCTCCTGCCACCCACAATGGGGAGAGGGGAGGGGGAGTGAGGTAGTGGAAGTGTGGTTTTAGTGGGAGCACTAAATTGGAGAATACCATTCCTAAACCAGGACAACAATGCTTACTTTAAAATATTGTAATATGAATATTCAGTATAATAAGCAACAGAGGACAACAATAGCATTAATTAAATGATTAACTGAAATTTCTTATCATTGATTTTGCCTTCTACTTGTTGAGCTACAGAAAATTGCCTGTAAAAGTATGGAAAAGTGACAGAAGCACAGCAGGATTCCCAAAGGTTTAAGCTTTTCCTCTCATTACCACTTTGCCCCATTCTTTACAATTACACTTTGTCCAAGGAGCTGGCATGTAAGCCTATCTGTTTTGATAGTCTTATATCAAACTTGAGTTACTGGTGATTTTACTAGCCAATTCTTTCAAGCCCTACAGAGCGATAAGACTAATAGGAGAGAATGATGAATGAGCGTAGAGGCAAGACTCTAGACTAATTATAATTTAAAAAAAAAGACTGTGAGAGGAAAGTAGTTCCTTGCCATCAGGGAAGGAAAGAAATATGAACATCTTTGGATCATGCAGTTCAGATGACTTCAGGCAATTCATAACCAACTACTAAAATAGAATATACTGTCAGCAAACAGAAGAAGTACAAGGTATGGTAACTGAAAACAGGTTTGTCAATGTATCATCCACAATTTAGTAGAGTAATAAAATGAATGTGTTAAACTGTATAGTATTCAGAAATATGGGTAAAGCAAAGTTGAGACCATGCTACTACTGTAAAGTAATCCTGCATAGAAATGTAGGTCTCTCAAACTGTGTTTACCAGATTAACTCCCTGCCCTTTTGTTTTTTAAAGAAAGAGATCCAAGAACAAATGCATCTGGGCTTGACACTGAAAGCCACAAAGGAAGGGCCTGACATGTCTTGGTGTTTTGTCTTTATGGAATCACAACATTTTCACTGCCTAGTGTTCCTCCAGTCCTGTCTTAACATTCAGTCATCAAATATCGTGGATCAAGTCATGCCTTCTGAACTAGTTTGTTTTGGTGTAGATCTTCCATAGCTATGCTTGTTTGTACAGTGAGGGACTTCATAAGTTTGACTGTATCAGTGGTTTTTCAAGGGTTGGCCCAAAAATAAACTGACCCTGTTGACCAAAAAGAAACTGTATTCCAATTCAATTTTGATTAAAACTCTTGGTGCCAGGAAACACTCTGTAGTCAGTTGTCTTCTAAGTGCAATGAAGCACGAATGGGATCTGGTTTTGAACCAATTGCAAAGACATAAAATATGGGGAGATGCAAGGTCAAATTGCCCTTTATAAGAGAAGAGGTATTGCATTTAAAGAATTGTCTTGTTTCTAGCACTAAAAGTAATATTTATCCACTTAAAGATACTTCACAATACTGCTTGGGCAAAGAGTACTTCATTTCTCTTCCAAATCTGAGTTTGCAGCATTGCTGTGAGCTTGGAAAGATTTCCTTTTTTTTTTTTTCCATTCCAAAAATCACTCAGCAGAAGAAGAGATTAGTTCTATGTAGGTTTTTCAAAGTACCTGGAACATGAAATAACTGGTCCTGCCTTGGTGATAGATTTAAGAATAACTGATTTAAGGCTAACAGGTTTACAGCTACAATACCTAATGATAGAAAAGGGTTGTGTATATGTGGGATGCAGACACACTAGGAAAGCATCTTTCTTGAATACAGTGTCCCTGTAGGTTTTAAATATTAATAGTATGATGTAGATGTCAGCAGCTTGGACTTAGTTTGTATTTGATATTGGCCCTTTATGGTCTGCATTCAGTGAAAGGAATAGTCCTTGGTAAGTTGCCATGGTAATAAGTACAGTTGGCATGTCTCAGGTAGAGAAATGAAAGCAGAGCGAGGGTGTGATTCACCTGACTCACTACAATAATCTAGAGCCATCCTAGATATATAGGATACTCCTCCTAATCTTCATCTATTGCATCAGAAAGGCATGGGATTGTCATGTGTTCTGGCTCTCAGCTCCACATTTAGACCTCAGGTACCTTAGAGTAATTCAGATAATATGAAATAACCTATATTTAGGCAAATTAATCATTCTAGCAGACTCCTTCACTACTTTTGTCTTACAGATTTAGGTGTGTCTGTTTCTGTATAGCTCAGTTTCTTTTTTCACTGTGAATACCTTTCTAAAATGTTGTGTTTTCTCCAGAATCTCCCATTGCTTTTCAGTTGAAACACTTGCACTTCTGTGCAGACTGAAGATTCTGAACTCTTTTGCACCCACCCTAATATGCTGTGGACATTACTACCAGACAATGTCTCAGAGCTCTACTATCTTTGCAGAAATCAGTCCACCAATTTGGTGCCATCAGGGCAAATCCAGAAAATAAACTAGTATTCGAAATAAATATGGCATAACAATGCTTTTGTACAGCTGATCAACTTTAAATATGTTTCATAGATGCTTTCTTGGTGATCTTACTTTGGACTTAAGTGTGTAACACACATGCATTCCTTTTCTCCTCTTTTCAATTCTTGCTACCACCCCTCCTATTCTATCAGCTGTCTGTGTAGTTTGTAGGATGTTTCGTTGGTTAAGCACACTAACATGAATCCCATACATTTTCACATCTTTGATGGGAGGAAAGTAAAACATGAGTATGACTATTCTGAAGAGACCATAGAGGAGAAGAAACCCTCACAACATTTTTATAATTGTGAATCAAAAAGCACAAAACAGTTACGGTTTCTTCTCATCTTTAATTGAACCTGTAATTTTATTGAGTTTTGCTCATGATTTACAGATGAAATTCAGGCTCTGATGTAGTTACTTAACACGAGCTCTCAGGGAGCCACTCTAACTGTTTTGATAATGTATGAATGACAGGATTCTATCACTGGCAGCTGTTCTATATGGGTCTTGTTATACATGGATGTGGCATTACATCCATGTCTAACAATTTGTCCTGACAGTCAAAAGTCTTGTCAGATATTGATCTGACATCAGATTCATGTATAACAAGATTTTTGATTGACAGATGAGCAACTGTCCAGAATGAAACCAAAACCCCACTGTTTTCAAAATCTGACACTGCCAGTCAGTAATCTGGCTTTTCTGTAGTATTTAGCTACATCTACAGTGTCTTGTATCTTTAATTTTATATTTAAAACCCCCTTCAAATTACTAAGATTACAAAGATTGGATTTAGGTTCTTAATGAAATTTTAAAGATAAGAACTGGTATAACCATGTTAACAAATGTTATAGAAAACCATGCTTGGCAGCTTCAATTTCAGTGCAGACATATGCGATATCAAAACAGCTGGGAGAAAGGGAAAAGGCTGAGGGGAATTAAGGTGATGTGTGTGAGAGAAACACATTAGACATGAGGTTTTAGAGCCTGGGTATTATCATTAAAAATCCCCAGCAGAAACCACCACTGGGATTTTTGTAGTTTATGGAAACTTGACCAGAATAAGTGTCGCATAATTTCTGCTTGCTTATCTCTGACAATATTTATGCTATTCTGAAGAAGCTTTCTGGATTCTAGCGATTAGTAAGGGGAAAAGGAAAGAAGAGAGGTGTCAGCTTCACTAAGCTTTTGGCAAGCCTGTGCAAAGGGCGTTGTTGCAGCCATGAGACAGAGAGGGAATAAGAAAGAACATAAGCTAGAGTGAAGAGATTAGGCATTCATCATTGAAACTACCACAACACCCAAACCATTCAAGGTGTATCATCAGTTATAGAGAATTACTCAGGCATTGAAAGCAACCAAAAATATGGCTCAGAATTTTCTTGCAGAAATGCTATCTACAGCATAACCATAGTTTTGTATTTACCTTTAAAAATCACTGTAGCTAATGCTGTGTGTTTTAAGCCACACTGAAGTCCCCAGTTGTCATTTAGAAAAAAGGGCTAACAAACAATTTTTCAGGTCAACACTGGAGTGCAGGGGAAATGGCTGATGCAATCCATTAAGTTAGACTAATTATGGTCAGCAGTTTAAGACAAATGGGAATCTTACTACTGATGTCAATTGGCTGGGGATCAAGCTCTAGGGGATCTCACCTACTCCAAAGGTTGCCTTCCCTCCTTTACTCCAACTGCTTTGAATTAATCTGTTGACCCAGGGCATCCACTACAAGGATACAAAGTGCCTGTTAATGTAGCTTAACTGGCTAGTTAAGTCAGTTTTATGGCTCCTTTGTGTTACTCAACTAGTGCAATGCATCCAGAACATATAAAGCCTAAAAGCTATAGAGACCGATTCTAAACACATACAAACACGTATGCACCATTTCTCCTGCACTTATCTTCATTTTATTCAGTATCGTAAGCCACTTAAAAACCATTAATTGAACTTTACAATAGCTCTGCATGCATTTTACTATGAAGGGCTTTATGTCTGCTTTATGCCTCAATGAGCAGTTGGACAAGGACAAGACAGCTTGCTTGGTTAATTCTGTATTTGTAGTTATATTTCTATAATGTTTGTTTCCAATTACTGTCACTACTCAAATAAACAGCTAAGTAGACAGAACAACTGGTAAAGAGAGATGTCCACAAACACAAGCAAATAGAATTGGACGTGTTTATGTATGTACACATTTCCCTTTCAAAATATCAGATTCAGTGCTGGAATCTGAGAAAGTCCAAAGTCAGAAAATTATAGAACTGCAGAGCTTGGAGCAAAATCCAGCGTGAACTACTGAAAGCCTAAACTACTGAAAGCCAGCTTTCAGCTTTACTAATGGGGTTTGATCCTGTTATGAAACACTAATTCATTGGTGGTAATATGCATTACATTTGTCTGCCTCAGCTCCGTGTGCCCCAGGATAGCGAAAAAGTAAGAAAAAACTCTTTGTCCGTGTGAGGATTTTTATGTGCTGTTTGTGTTTTATTCAGTGCAATCCATTATTAATTTCTATATTCCTAAAACCTCCAGCAATGTTGAAACCAACACTTTCAACTGCAGCCTGAGCCGTGGTATCTATTAAGTGAGATCTTTGAAATTGCTACATTTGAAACCACTCTCAAACCAGAGAATCTGGTAAATCTCTCCAGCCTGTGCATATATATGTGAAAAGGATTATTTTCAAACAAATGCTTTTTTTTCTTTTCCAGTAGGTTGAGGGTAGCTTCAGCCTGAGAACTGATACTTCAGAAGTTTCCAACTACTGTCTGATGTGACTGAGGCTGAATTTCAGATCATAGTTGTAACAAAGAATGAAGCTTTCAGTGTCTGAGAACTTCAGTTATTTGAAATTATTAATTTTAATAAACTATTAGTTGTTAATTTATATCACAATATGTTCTCAATACAGTGTGTGGAAAAGTATACATTTTTATTTTGGATGTTGAGTGTAACTAAGCTACTTCAAAGCATAGTACGCTATTTCTAAAATCAAAAACAGGCTTTTTAAAAAAAAAAAAGACCCAAAATATAAGACACAATAATACGAAGATTTATACAGACCTGATGTATTACAAATGAAAAGAAACTTGTATTGTACACCCCAAACAAGTGTTTGGGATTTTTCTGCTGCTCCTTGCAGTACCCTGATCTAGCAAGGACAGCAATTGCAGTAACTTTTTTTTATATACCTTTTATGCTTTCCAAATCCTGAAATACAAGTAGGTGTATTCCAGAAGGTTGCCACAGTCTTACTTTATTTAGAATTTCCTTAGTTCTTCTGTATTGTGGGTTTTTCTCGTTCATTTTCTTGGGTTATAACATCTGTCAGTTCTGTTTTATGGGTTTGTTTGTCTACAGAAAATGGAAAAAGTAATGATTGTGCCAAGAGACCTCTGTATCATTTTATATGACCATGAAGAATGGCCATTCATGACTTGCTTACAACAGAGACGGTGGGTCTGATGCTGATATCAGTTACACTGATGTAAATGAAAAGGAGATCCTCTGTATTTCACCAGTGTAAAATTAAAATAAGATATGAGGAAAAACTTTTCAAAATCAGACAGGATAGAAAAGAAAAGTTTGTGAAAGGTCAAACATTGCTTTCAATAAATAATTTTAAATTAGTTCTAAATCTCTATTTTCTCCTCTTAAAATGTTCTAGTTGGCCATAAGGGGAATAAGACACTCTAGGCCTTTCACTTTCTTTAGCAATACCAGATTTCTCATGCCTCACTATCTATCCAAGCTGTGTAGTTCTCTCACAACAGCTGCCCATGCTGTCTCGAGTTATTAACCCCAGTAGGAAGCCTGAGGAGCTGCTGAGTAGCTCCCTCTCCTACAGGGTTTCTACATTGGTTTGTTGGGCTCCTGCATGGAAAGTGGATGGTTTAGAAGAAGCCATCCTCTTAATAAGGACTCTTGAGAAGCTTGATTCAGATACCAAAAAAATGACTATGCTTCTCATCCTGTTCCAGGCTGTGTTTGGGGAACAGAAAGACAATAAAGTTGACGGTGAAAAAAATGTTCGTCAAAACATCTTCTGTTTCGTCCACTCCAGCACAGAGTGGGTTTTCTGTGAAATTTCTCTCTGTGTACTCTATGTCAGTGTAACAGTGGCAGTATTACTTCTATAGGTCAGGTCTATAAGTTCAGGGAATAAATAATTACTTTTGGGGTGTTTAGATACCACAGTGATGGGTGTTTACATGAACTGATGTGCATGTTCAGTATGTAAAATCTGCTAATTGAGCTGTACATCCGGCCAGCAAGTTGTGCAGTGTATCACCTGTTTTTCAGTAGCTTGAAGCAGAGTACAATGAAAACATTGGAGTGATAAATTGTCTTATGAGAGAGTGATAAATCTTTAAATTGATAAAGAAGCCAATGAAGTAACTTATAAGATAGCTTAGTTTCCTCACTACCTCTGCATGACAAAATTTACATTCAGTCAGTTATGTAAAGGATCTGAGTTCTTTGCAACTGATGGAAAAGAAAAAAAATACAACAGATTTAATGGCTTCCTTGAGTATTTTGCAAGCAGATGGTGGATGCCAAATTGCTTAAATCTGATATATCTATTGCCAAAATGCTTTATTTTTAATATTTCAGTCTAGATACAGGCCAAATGGGCACACAATCATGTCCACAACCAGGTATGTTGCCAAAACCATAGGTATTTTCCAACACAAATTATATCCCACATTCCCGAGGGATATATAGTTAACATCTTCCTCCACAGTGTGTGAATTGTGTATTTCGCAAATACCTATTTTCCTTAGTGAAAGAACCTCTTTTTTTTATATTCCAAAATGCCCTTCACTCTCCTTCACTTACCATTGCTCATGCAAGGTGCTCAGTTAATGGAATTTATAGGCGCAATTAAAAAAAAAAATTTCCTTCTCAATCCTGTTTTGTCTTTTTATGTCAAATAACTTCTGACATATGGATCATTTTGGAGATGCAAACAAAGTGGCTGAGTGAACACTTCTGGCCATTATCTTCAACCAGATGAAAAAAACCACAACACCTTTTCCCAAAAATACTCGTGCTGGAATTAATGCTCTCAGTAATATAATTCTGAAAAGATAAATATAAGGGTAATGGAATAAAACATATGCAGATATACACCTCTGTCTTAAAGTGAGATATGATAACTTTAAAAAAAAATAGATAATAATCAAATCTCTGAAGAAATTAGACCTGCATATTTAATGGATTTTCATTAATCCTTTGCTGTTAAACTGATGGCAAAATGTAATTGACACAATTCTGGTCTCAGGAAATTCAATGACTGGGCCATCAATGATTTCAGTTAGTTAAAATTTTCAAACTGCACGTTTATAGTGACTCGCTGTTCATTTGAATTTAGAAATAGTTTGCTGACTACTTAGTGTTAGAGTATCTAAATTGGGAATTTCCTTTATTAAAAAATGGGAAGCAAAAGTACCTGCTGCATTTTGTTCTTCTCCAAAGCAATGGAGAGAGGTCTGGCTTTATTGACTTTTTGATTCTATTTTATGGATTGGTAAGAAGGACAGAAAGGGCCTCTACCTGTCTATTCAGCACTAAAAACTCCTTACTTACTGCCTTGGCTTGGGACGTATGAAGAGTTAGAGAGCCCATAGAAACGAGTGGAACTCAAAGGTGAAAAACTGCAAAAGTCAGCAACTACTACAGATGCTGATGAATCTACTTTTAACTCCTGAGAAGGGAAGATTCTTTTATCTACGCAATCATCACAAATTAGCTTTATGTAGCCCTCCCTATACTGTTTGGTGGTTCCTTGTCTAATTCTCTCAATAGAAAAAAGTATGTACAGGAGTGAAATTTTGCTATATAACACAGGTGCTGTGCTAATGAAATCTGGATAAGCATTTGGTAAAAACTATAGTGGTTAAAAGTGATGAGGAATGTCTGATGCTAAGTAAATGCAATGAATTTTTTGATAGAACATGTGTACCTAAGCTCCAGTTATATATTATGTTATATACGGGGCAATCCTTTTCAGGCTTTTAAAAGTCTTATAACTCACTGCTAAGATATGAATGTTGCTGACATTAATATGTCAATCAAGCCCTGTACAAAATGGAATGATGTTACTTAATAAAATTATGTCAATTATTATAACTTCCACTATTTCATATAAGTCCTCTTTAAAAACTGTAGAGAAAGGTCAGTAATAACAGAGGCAGAAAGGAGCATTAATTCTATCAGATTTCAAAAGGAGTCACTCCTTTAGAAAGTTTTGGTGGTATACTTTAAGGATTATTATGAATCAATTATTCCTTTGTCTGGAAGGAAATAATGCCAGTAATGTGATTGCTATGTCAATACTAGTAATGAATTAGGTTTGGAAGCAGGGAGAAATGCAAATTTCTACTACATGCTGAGTATTCATCCTGTAACTAATGAATATTCACTTGACTCTTGTAACCTAACCTAATTACCCATAAAGCCACAGAGAGATTTCACTTGGCCCTAAACTTTAAACTGTTAGCTGCTCCTTTGCCTGATAACAAAGTGATAATGCAATTATTTGTGTACCAAAGGAGAAAGAGGCTGGCCCCCAGTAACATGTCTGTGAGGTACACAACATGGAAAAAAAGCAAGAGCTTTGGAAAAAATCTATTGCATTTTTAAATTGTCTGCCTGAGAATTGTAGGAGTCTTTTAAGAATGACACGAAAGTATCAGTTCTAAGGGAAAGGAGAGAAAAAATAGATAAAATAACCATAAGGAAAAAAGAATAAAAGAGCACATTTACTTAGGCTTAAACCAAGATATTGCAGTTTTACTTTCATTCTCTGTGTAAAACAAAATCCTCAAACCAGTGGATATGGGCCCGCATAATAAAGGAGTCAAAGGCGGTGAAAGGTGGTCTCTTAATTTGATTTTCTGTTTTAAGAGTGAGACAAAGGTCTGACAAGTAAAATGACCAAATACTGCCAGCTCTAGCTATAAATATACATGATAAATAGAGCCTGTATCATAGGAACCCTTAGGACAACTGGAAATTGCATCTGTACTTTCTGTATTTTCGTATCACATCTGTATTTTCTAGGGAAGGATTTTTTCATCTCACTTGAGAAACTAGAATTTGTTTTGATATTAATACAAGTTCTCTATCTGGCCACATTCCCAATGGCAGTAGACAACAATAGAGTTGCTTCAGCCTAGTGTTCTTCAAGTTGGTCTTGCAGATATACAAATATACACCTGTTTCTTACTTTGTGGACTTGATTGGAAGAAGTCTTGGGTTTTTTTAAGTTGCAACTTCATGTTTTTCAGTAGGAATGTTTGTGGAAATTTTTCCCATCCCCTGCTTCAGTCTTTCCCTGCTTGATCTTTTCGTAGGGTTATTTTTCTGTGCAGGTGGGGTGACTTTATGATGTGCATGGGTTAGGGTATGTATGACAGTGACATGTAATGCAAAGAGTAAAAGGCACCTGAAATACTTTTGTGAATTCTTACTCCAGTGAACAAACCTGCTATTTTGTGAGGGGTGTCAGTGTAAAAAATCCTTTTCTGGCTATTTGCACTAGGAGGAATAGAAACAGTAAAGCTGGGGCTTGATAAAGTCTAGGATGGCACTGCCAACTTGTCTGTCATGATCAGTATTGCTGGATCAGAGGGCTGTTCACTTGTTCCCTAGAGGAAAGCTAGGGATTGCTGTCTTTCCCACTTTTCAAATCTGGAGATGGAGACAAGTTTACAAAGCAAGTATTTATGCTTTCCCTTTTATAGCTGTGGCTCACAGATGCCATGATTCCAGGCACTGTAGCGAAACTACAGTAGAGATTGCAGGCAGCATCAGAAAGTAAAACCTAGTAAAACTTCTGGATTTGTACCAGAAGCTTCACATGAATAGCAAGAGGAAGAGATTTATGAAAAACCCCATCCTTGTCAAAGCAGAGACAGCGTTCATCCATACTGGGGAGGCATGTATCAGTCCTTACCTCATGGAAAGACTGGCTTGTCCAGGAAATCCTTGATTTCTCAACAGCTCTGTAGAAACCTTGCGTATAGACCAGGGCTAATTGGAACTGACAGGAGATGAATTCATTGCTAAATAAAGTATTCCCCTTTTTGCCCAGTTTAAGACCTCTTCTACAGGTGAAAAAGAGGCTTAAATTTGACAAACTTTTGCTGAAAGCACACATGAAAGGTCATGTTGAAAAACATAAAAACATGAGACAGTTTGCTTAAACCAATAAATTTAAATAATACTGCATCTGTTACTTTAAAAAAAGCAAATATAGAAACATAAGAGTCATGATTTGAGTATCTCCGGTTGCTAATGAGAATATTTTAAGAAACAATGGTACTAAATACTATGGGTCACATTCAACATCCAGTGCCTTCAAGGAAAATTGCACTAATGTAAAAGTAATTGCTACCATGTATGTCACTTTCCTTTAAAACTGAGTTATCTGGGAAATTACTCTAAAAGCAGAAAAGTTTTCAGATTACCTGCTGCTGACGTTGAAGAGATGCATATATTCTTGTCGGTAATTTATGGAGAAACACTTTTTTGTTTAGTAGATTAGGGGTTTCAAAAAAGACACTCTGACCTGCAGCTAAAACATCTGTGAATCCTTCTTCTTGTAGATGACAAGATGACTCCTGAAATTATTTCTTTTGTAGTGTCTTCACAAAGTCATACTATTCTCTCTGCAGACAAACAAGAAAAAGGAAAGAAAAAAAGGAAAAAAACGGAGTAATGTTTCAAGGCCAAAGAATTCACCTTTTTCCCAAAGCAGCAAAATCCCCTCTTCTTAGTCTATATAGACTTACAAGCTTAAAGACAGAATTTGTAGGGAAGGATACTAGGAAGACTTATTTTTTCTTATCCCAAAGAAATTAAGGCTCCAAATAGAGGAGAAAAGATACTTTTTTTCACAATTGATGATGCCAACAGGTTGTTTGATATTCAATTTGAAGCACATAACCTATCAAAGGTGACAGAGGACTCTGTCTCTCCAGATTGCTTTGCACACTATGTGAATAAATTGACTGGTTACTTCTGGACTCTGTTGTAAGGCAGAGGAAGATAAAGATTCTACTATTTCATCAGCCTCTCTTTAATCAGAATTCTGTAGGGTTACCCTAATAAAACCCACAACATGATGAGTTATGAATTAAGATAGAAATTAGCTAATACAACCTGCTATCATGCTGCAGTAATTTCCTAGGATGTGTGACCTCAGTCTGGATGGGACATTATAAAAAAAGAAAAATGGAGAGACTGGGAACAAAAATGATTTACATTGACTCTTTTCCATTCTCATGCAAGTCTGCCTAGAATTATTTCAGGATTGGGGAGCATCTGGATAGGTCAACATACTGCATGGCTAATTTGTATGGGTAGGAGATACTGAAAGCAGCAAATATGGTGCCACTTTGTACCCTTTAGCACATTTGCAAAGCATTAGAGTTACTAATGCCTGTAATTTTCTTCTTTTTATGAAAATCAAAGTAACCTAAATATATCAAATTAAAATAGCAGATAAATTGTAAAATTAGAAGGTCTTGTTTTGGCCAAGAACATTTTCTAGGTGTAGTATAAAAGCCTTCTTCCCTGATCTGTTGTGTTGTGTTGTGTTAGGTGGAATGCATATGCCTACTCTGATGATCCATCACTGTTTTATTAACACACAAATTTTCCCCAAAATATCATAAATATTACATCACATATAAATCACATGTAGCTCAAGAATTTTTGCTGAAATAGAAGAAAAAGGAAAAATTTGCAGAAAATATTGTGATTTAATTTTTTTTCCTGTTTGAAAAAATCAAAATGAAACATTTAATTTCATGCTGTAGTCATACTATTTTGTTTGTGTCTAGGATCATAGGGACAGTACTTTGTTCCCAATAGGCTTTAAATTACTCCATGGCATGTACTCCCAGCCTGGCCGACAATTCTCAAAATGCATTCTGGAGAGTTCTCCCACAGCATCAGCGAGTGCTTTAGGGAAGCTTGTCTATGATGTGCACTAATGTTAAGGTGAGAAGGAATAAAGGAGTTAGATATACAAGGTGCCACTGTGTTTTGGGCAGGTGAAACTTACTTTACTTTTGGGTTGAGTTGCCAATGAAATTCATCTACTTGAAATGTACAAAGCACAAGGTGTTTTGTGTTTCACTTCCCTGTCTTTCAATATATTCCATCCTAAATCTCATGGTCTGCCAAAAATCAGTTTTAAATGTTTTTCTTTGGTTTTCAACTGTTCTCATTATGAAGAATTCTTGCCATCTTATTAAATATTTGGCAGAAGTTACTGGATTAAATGACTGCTTCATTTTTTGGGGGAGTAGAGGGGCATAGCAACTGCTATTAGTAAAGCATAAATTTTTTTTTTTAAGTTCAAGTGAGGACACAGATTTAGGAATGAAGAAAATCTAGGTAGGTTTATTTTTATTTCTGTAAGCACATTAAATGTTTTAATATTGACCATATTATTTTTTTTTAATATCTATAAGAAAGGTTAGATCTAAATGTGACTTCTGTAGGTACAGGGATGGCATCCAGACAGACATTTGCAGGTTGACAAGTGGGTCCATGAGAAGTTCATGAAATTCGACAAGGCCAACTGCAAGGTCCTGCACCTGGGCTGGGGCAATCCCCAGTGCCTGTAAAGAGTGGGGGATGCATGTATGGAGAGCAGCCCTGCAAAAAAGCACATGGGGATAGTGGTGGATGAAAAGCTGGCCATGAGCTGGCCACGTGTGCTTGCAGCCCAGACAGCCAAACATATCTTGGTCTGCATCAAAAGCGTTACCAGTAGGCGAATCTGCCCCTTTAACTCCACGTTCACGAGACCCTGCCTGTACCACTGCTTCCAGCTCAGGGGTCCTCAGCACAGGAAAGATATGGATCTATTGGAACCAGTCCAGAGAGGGAACATGAAAATGATCAGCCGGCTTGAGCACCTCTTCTGTGAAGACATGCTGAGAGAGTTGGGGTTGTTCAGTCTAGAGAGGAGCAGGCTCCAGGGAGACCTTCCAGCACCTTCCAGTACTTAAAGGGCCCTACAATAAAGCTTGAGAGAGACCTATTTTACCAGGGCCTATAGTGACAGGACAGTGATCAATGGTTTCACCTGAAAGAGAGTAGATTCAGAGTAGATGTAAGAAAGAAATATTTTACAATGTAGGTAGTGAGATACTGGAACAGTTCTCTTAGAGAAGTTATGGATGTCCAATCCCTGGAAGTGTTCAAGGTCAGGTTGATATTAGAGATATTAGAGAAATTAGAGAAATGAAAATTGTTGCTGCCATTATTTTTACTCTTTATACAGTATGGATATATCTGTGATGCTCTATTGCGCTTCCCCCTGGAATTCAGGATCTAGCTCCCGATCTTTAATTTCTGAGGCCACCAAAAGTACTTATTAAATACTCCATAATATTGTTAACTCAACTCAAATGGCTACCCTCTTATTTCCAGGGTTTCTTTGAGGTAAAAAAGCAGTTTTATTCAGTTAATGCAAATATACTTCTGTCTGGAATATCTCTTCCTCTACCTGTAGCAGTTTCCTTAAGAGTAGTACTTTCTCCGTTTTATCTGCACTATACAGTTTCATTATTTTTCACTTCTGCAGCCTTTCACACCTTTTACCAAAAATCTAAAGAAAAAGTCTATCCTCCTGATCTGCTTCTAACTGCTGTCTTTTGGCCTAGCTATCTGACTTTTGCTAGTGCACTAAAAATAGTTGACAACATCTGACAATTCTAAAACCCCGTATTCCATCTCCCTTCTTACAAAGTCTTTAATGGACATTCACTGTATTATCCAATTTTAAGGAGACCTAAATAAACAGGAATAGAGGCAATTTCTGATTGGATTGCCAAATCAGCCAGATATTCTGACATGATGAAACTAAGTGTTTACATGGCTCAGCCACTGTTGCCAATGGTTATCTTCTGTTGAGGCTGTCGGAGGGAATAATTTACAGTGTATTGAGCCACAGAAAGAAAAAGAATGAGCTACATCAAAAATAAGGATTTGATAAATTTCCACTTTAACTTGTCTTCCTTGGGACAAAGTGGGATTCAGAGTTTAGAGTTAGATATATGTCTTCTTCCCGCATAGGATCTAGAGTGAGCTGAGCAACTCAGAATTGAATCCAGGAAACTTCTGGTCTGCCTGAGGAGCTACCTTGATATAAGTGTAGGAAGGGATCAGTGATGACAGGTGTATATCTAACAGCCAGACCATCTCTGCAGTTTGCTGGCTGACTGAGAGCTCATTGGAAGATGCCTCCAGCCACTTACAATCTCTGACACCGTAACCTGCCTAGAAGGTAAGAAGGCTGCTTACTTACAGCTCCTCTTCAAAGAATGAAACAAGATTCTCCCTGGTGGTAATGAAAAAGGTGCTACAATTGCCTAATTTGGTGGGGTTGCCTAACAGACATTTATAAATTTGGAATTCTCTAGGTACAGAAAGGGTTTTTGGAGCCAGAAGGAGACAGACTCACATCTCTACTCTTTCTCTAAAGACTTTTATATAGAGGAAATGTAATGAGATCCCCTCTCTGTCATATTAAACTGGCTTCAAGATGTATGGAGGCAGAAAGAGAAACATATGAGGAAAAGTGCCAACCTGCTGTGTTCTTGTCCAGCAGATTAAAATGTTTGCCAGTTGTGCCATGTAAATATATACAGAGAGACTACTTTGGGGTGGCCAAATCCAAAAACAAGTTATTACAAAATCCTACAATCCTCAGTGAACAAAATACTGTTAGCCTAGTCATGTCTGTTTCACCTAACCATTAGCCTGATGCTGACAAAATTATGGGCAAATTGCATGCTGCTGTACTACTTGGAAAAAGGGTGACTATTCTAGGGATGTCTGCCTTACAGTTAATGGCTGCTTTGCTTTGGAGACACTGCTTGAGGAATGCCTGGCAGTGAAATTCAGCTGATTACATGCAGAAATGTGCCATATACAGTGAGTCAGCCAGGAGAAATAAGTGCTTCTAAGGAGAAGGTCAAAGTGCTCTCTTGAGTTAGATGTCTAAACCAGGTCTGTTGTACTGTATGCTAAACCATTGTTTCTCTCTCATCAGCTATAAAAGGAAATAGGTATAGATACCTAAACTGTAGCATGCCTAAAGTAATAGGAAAATCCAGGTCATCATATCTACTCAAACAGCTACTAATTTATCATATCACTGTTCAGTCAAGATACCTGTATTTCTCTGGATTGCAAACTTTAATTACAATATACTATCCACGTTATATGACTGGTCGCTTGAAATTCAAGTCTGTTCATTGAGGGGATGAAATGTACATTTCAAATCAAAAAAGAAAATATAAATAGTAAAAATATCAAAACCAAAATATATTCAGTGGAAAATCATGTTAAAATTCACAAGATTACTGGAATTTGCAAAGATATTTACTAAGTGCTGTTAACCATGTACTTAAGCAAGGGATAATGTGCAATGCCAGAAAAAGCAAAAATAATTTCATACTTTTCCTATTCCAGTATAACTTTTTTTATAGTACAAAGTATGCTTGTTGACTTTGATATAAACTTTGAAACTCATAAGTTACTGCAACATCTGTAGCAGATTAAAGTCCAAAAGTCCAAAACCATTTTTTTTTTTCTGTTTATCTACATTTACATCCAGCATCAACTGAGAAAGCAACCTTATCTAACAGGAAACAAGCCACAACAAGGACAGAAGCTATTCTTAGGAGAACAGTATCTCCTCTTTTTACTGTAGCTTAAATATTCTCCTCAATATATGGCAGAGAAAATATGGTTCCTGAATTTGTACATACAGAGTGCGGCAATCTGAATTTGACACAACTAAGGAGAATATCCGAAGGCGAATGTCAGCAATACTTGAATGCTCTTTGCTCCTGGGGCTTCTAAGTTCGTTTTGGGTAATAGCAAAGAGACGAATGGATGTTTTACAAGTGATAGCTTGCTTGTAGCCTCAGTTGGGTTTAATCAGCAGCGTTGACTACAATGCAAGGACACTACTGCTAATCTAAACCCAGTAACTGGAGTGCCTTGGGATGCAAGGCAATGTGTAACTTAGGCTCCACATTATGCACCTGTTCAGGTATCACCACTGCTCCCATTTCTCCACTCACCTATTTTTCATGTCCTGTGAAAATTAGAACTTGAAGTTCTCAGGCCAGTGAAGGGTAGTATATTGGAGGTGGGATCTGTAAGGTTTTTAAGCCATCAGAGTACTGGGAGCAGCTCAGGTGAACATCCAGACTGGCAAAGTCAGAACTCACAAGTCCCCAAGTATTCACATATACTGCACCTTAGCCTGAGCCTGATCATAAACATAATTTACGGTCTGTTTCACTCACAAGTCAAAAACCAGGCACCCTAAGTCTAGAGTGTAGATTTTTCCAAACAGGTTTTCAAAGCCTCAGTTATACAGGTTAACTTAGACCTTCATTACTTATTTGATGTTATGATGGAAGGCAGTAGAAAAGAAACTTCTACAGCTTGGTCAAGCCTGTGAGATTGCAACTCTTGAGGCTGCAAGTCCAGGTTCTACAGGCACTCACTCAGTTGAGGGTGATGCTGCTTATACACCAGACTTCATAAACAAGGCTCAGTAGGGGCCCCAAATCAAAACCGATGGCTTATTTGGACAAGTGGTACCCACATGGTATAGTCCCAATGAACACTGCATACTCGTTCTTTCAGCCTTTCCATTGAAAGATCCCAGTGTATCACTTCATAGATCAGATGTTGGAATATATAAAATATTCTATAAAATATGCCTTTATCTCCTTGCAATACATTTAATTTATATCATCTAGCACTGCACTGTGTAAAACACAGTAGCTGCGGAAATAAAAGCACATCTTTGAAACTCTCCAGAGCAATTACCTTTGCACAATAGTTTTTTCAGGGAAGTACAGTAATTACCAAACAGAAATATGTGCTCTTTATTCTAATCCAATCACCTTTCAACAGCTGGAACAATGATTTTTTTTCTGTCTCAGATTTTCAGATTTTGACTTTATTTTAAATTCAGTAAAAGCCATAAGACTTCCTTACTCACAGTTGCTTTTGGCTCTAGGACAGATGATAACCAAAAATTATAACAGAAGTTTTTGAAAGTCTTACAGGATATGTTAACAGAGTTGGCTGGGTCATTGGTTAAATAGTGAAATATGCTTTCTGCCTCTAAAGCAGGAAAATGCCTCTAACCTATATCAATGTTACAAAAATTATCTGCAGCAGGCTAGCTTTTCCTAACAAGAATAGATAACCCTTTTCCATTTTGAATACTCTTTTTAATGTTATATACTTACCGCAGGAAGAACTTATATAAGTGGTTGTACAAATGCACATATGTTTAAATAAAACATCACAATAAAAAGTCACATCATTACTGTAACAGAAAAATAATTCAGATATGTAACACTACAATAGTATTATTCAGTTATGAAACAGAAAGCAACCAAATATATATATGCATATTTAAAAAATATAACACTAGATATTATAATACAACCTATAGGTACATACTGTAATGGTTTCTATAAAACATCACTTCAGAGTTATGAATCTCAAAACTATTGCGAATTGCAAATTTTAATTAATGTTACTTCTACTGAATTCTTCATAGAAAGCAGAAGACCCTGCTTAATTAATATATTTATATACCTTACTCTCTAATATCTCTCAATACATTTTGTGAAATGAGGGATATTTTGGAATAGCTACATTTCTTGACTTAAAAACACTTCCTCTTTTAGCATTTTTTACTTCAGCCATAACTAGAAAGTCATCAGCCAAATACAATAAACCTCTATGCTGTTCCAAACAGCTTCAGCAATTCTGCTCCACTTTGAGTAGGAGAAAATGCTTGTCATCTCAGGACATGGAAATGGAATTACTCAGTGTATATCACATTGAATTAAAGCCTAAAATCTGTGAACTGAAGGTGCAACTCCTAAGAAGGTTTTTTTCCTGGGAGGAATTCATCCCTGGGTGAATCAGTTATACATTTATCATAAATATAAATATTTACCTTTAGATGCAGAAACAAAACTTTTCTCAATATCTCAAACTGCCTGCCTATCAGTACAATGCTGTCACTGAGTTTATTTCTTGAATTTTCTTGTCTCTTTATATAGTCATTGTTTTATTCCACGATATTTTTCTTCTGAAAATGCAAAATAAAGGGTTTCTTTAAACAAAGCAAACACCCTTCTCCACTAAAAAACAATCCTCCACTTAGAAACTAGAAAGAAAAGGATTTTTTTCCATATTACCTAAAAGTTTAATCAAGTATAAAAATTACATGCCTTGCACATGAAAGTGAAATGTTTCCTTTACATTGTGTGCTAATTGAACTGTGCAGTAGACAAAAGAAAACATCACTAATTACAGCAGTATTTATAAAGTTATTCTATTGTATAGAATTATCTGGCAGATAAAGACATAAGTTTAGGTCCAAGACTAATGCATTGATACTTTTGTTTTATTTTGAGGAAACAGTGCAAAGAATATCTTATTTTAATTTGGCACTTCTGGGGTGAAGTTCAGGACAAAGTTACTCTTCTTGAAGCCAAAGTGCTAATAAAGTGCTTGAAGTATAGGGTTTTTGTGGGCTTGTGGAGGTCATCAGTAGAAAAGGAGATTTTTAGACCAAATGTTATTTATCTAGAGAGCCACAGTCTAGAAACTCTCACCACTAAATGATGTAGCTGGTTGCTGTTATGGGAAACTTTTTGGTACTATGAATTCACTGGAGAGCTACAATTCACAAATAACTTCAGTTGTTCATGTTCATTAATTGTTAGTTATTGCTTATTAAACAAGTAATTGCCAAAAAGTACAATGGTACCCTCATTCAAAACAGATTCCAGAAGATCCTTGCAGGATATATTGCCTATATATCGTTTATTCTTTACTTTGAAAAATGTGTTCCTGTGTTCTCCAGACATTTTAGCAGACTTTTATATGTAATTTCTTCTCTAGTCTGGACAGGTCTACTGCTTTTATCACCAGTTACAATTTACAGCAATGGGTCTGCAATATTTTTCTACTTGAACTCAGCGGACCACATCATGTCCTGGTAAAATTCTTCTGACCCTGAGTATGTTGTTTCTTTAGCTCAGTGGGAGATGTGATGTGAAAATCTGCAGAGCTACATGGAATTTTATTCTATTTGTTATGACTTATAGTGTCATCTTTATTGTAATGATGGCTTCTTCATCAAGAAGCACAATTTTCTTTATTGACTTCATGTTCCTCATTCAAATTTGTATCTGTTCTGTCTTTCTTTCATTGTCTGCATGTCATTCAGCCAGTTGAAAATTCTACTTGGTTTGTCTTATACCATGGCCTACTGTTAGATTCATTCAAAGATTCTGAAGAGCATTAGTCAGCTTTTGGTCTCCTGTTTTTACACAAGAGAAATCCTTGTATTGAAAGAATCCATAAAGCAGGAAACATTTGAGAAAGACGGCAAGGCAGTACATTGGGAAAAGTTCATTTGAAAAAACAGTTTTTTAAGGCTCAGGTGTTTTGAAGAGAGTGAATAGCCTAGAAATATTCACTTTAAAATAATATTTCCCATATTGTTGTTCATTGTTAACTTCTTAACTTTAACTACTGTCTTTTCAGATCTTGAATTGGCCATAAATGATTCACTGTAAGCCATTTCTGACTTCCAACTCTGGTGTTCTGTAAACAATCACTCCTGTGATCAGTATTATGCTACTTAGGATCTAGAAGGCATTCAGGGGCTTTGTATACATAGCACTTCAAATACATGTGGAAATAGATAAGCAGACATACTGTGCTTAGTAATATTAAGAGGATTTTCCTTATACTGTATATGGCTTTGGGACATTATTCTTCTCGAATGATGTACTACTCTAGCTCTCTGTTGTGTGCTCGGTTTCTGTCTGTGACCAGAGGAAAATGTTTGCTGTGTTCTACACACAGTTCAATAGACTGTTCTCACAAATAATTATGTACATATGTGTAGAGATTTACTAAGAGAATGGCTCACATAAAGTTACTCACATGTAAGTGTTGTGGGAATAATTTATAGGAGAGACTGAGGCAGTGTAAAAACGGTCTTCCTATAATGAAAACAAAACTAGAGGAAACTACAAACTGGCTTCAGCTTTGTGGATTCAACTGTCTAAAAATTCGTCCTGGAGAAGACTGCTTCTTACCATTTAACATGTTCTATCTGCTCTACTGAGACAGCTAGTAAGTGTTATTTTGCTTCTTTGTGCTAGCCAACAAATCTAACTGCTGATGATTCTTTTTCTATTATGTGGTGTTAACTATATTTCTATACAGTTTTCACAGGTACCAGAAGTGATGTTGTATACCTTTTGCCATTTACACCATGCTAGAAAACAAGTGTTCACTTGGAGGCAGAAGGAGATGTTGTGTTGTAACTTTACTGTATACTTTCCCCCTTTCTTAATTTTTTCTTTCTCCTTTTTTTTTTTTTAATTAAAATTCAGATGAAAGTCTTTTCAACTAAAAATATAACCTTTTGAAATCATTCACTATTCCCTAGCAAAGTAGGAAAGCGTGAATATGATAAAAGCTCTCCAAAATGAAAGATAAAAAAGTATTCAGTTTGAAATTACAGAACAGAATGTCTCTTTTGCATAGAGAATGTAGTTTCCTCATACACTGTGTATTTGATATGTATAACCATGATGATATATTTACTTTTCATATATGGTCTAGTGTGGTAATGGCTTTCTCTTCTGTAGAAGTGAGTGAACATCAAGGTTAAGCAGTCATATATTTAAATGCTGCCTCTTTCTCAAAATATTACTGTGAAAGAATAGGCTTGAAAAATGAATTGGGGATCATGGCATATAACATTAAATTTATATCAAAGTATACCAATAATATCAGAGAGAAACAAATTGACTATGTGAGTTTATACAGCTTAAGAATGTTTATAATGCTGTGTGTGTCTCCTATAGGCCTTTATGCTGGATCTGTTTTAACTTTTAGTTTGAGAATGCCTCATTTGCTACATGATATTCCTCCTCATACCATATAAATTTTGACAGATCTCAAGCTTCAAGAAAGCATACACACTTGAAGGGAAGTTTTTAAATCTTTTAAGTTTAAATTTACTTAGGTACCTGTTTCATTTCAAAGATATGTTCTGATGATGTCTTTTAAAGCCTTCTTAGAGAACTGAGTTGTGGAAAAAAAAAGAAAACGCACGCACTGAAGATACGGCCTTTTCAACCATCAAAGATACCCTTCACCAAATTACTTCTTATGAAAAGTGTTCTTCTTTTGAAATGAGGAATGGACGCAGTCCTCCTGGATTATCTAAAGGAATTTTTGCCAGTGCATGTGTTGCCTGTTCTTTCACAACTTAGCTGGTGTCTGTCTAGCTCTTTTGCAGATCAAAGTACCCCTTAACTGTCAGATGCTGGTATCTGTGAGAATGATACACTCGGTCTGTAGCTGTCTTATCTCTTGGTGTATGCCTGTGTTCCACCTTCCTTCACAGACCTTAGCTTAACCAAATAGTACAGGTCTCAGAAACAAGTGAAGATGTCTGGAACAATATCTTAAAGACAGATTGTGAGTACTAGTTTAGTCTACTCATCTATTTATTAACTGGATGGGGCCAGTATGTGGGTCAAGCATTACCTGAGAGTTAGGCAGTTAAAACTGCATCTGTCAGTGTGTAAACTGTAACTGCTTAACCTTTTCTACATTTGGATTATATTTACATCAAGTTTTAAATAGCTTGTATCAGGGTTACTTCAAGACGTGTTCTCCTCTTTGTTTCTAGCTGAACTTAACAACAGTATCTCAGTAGTTAACATATAATGTGGCATAATGCAAAATTTAAAATCTCTATGACCCAGTTGCTAATTACAACTAAGTAGGAATGTGTGATTTAATCTTAGATATGCCCTGCAAGCAGTCCTAGGACAATGCAGGAGTGGGGACAGTGTTTCCTGTGAGAAATAAGGATGACTACTGTCAGAGAGCGGTAAGTCTATTAGTTCTGGTTTTGCCATATCCTGGGGCTCAGTTGTTTCAGCTGACTCCAGCTGTTTACCACAGCATGTGGAACATCATGTTCTGGCTTCAATAGATTCATACTTTGACCTCTGAATGCATTTCTGCCTCAGGTGCTCTTTCTTGCAGTATTCTGGATTCTCTATCATGTCTGCAAGTCTCAGAGGACTGTCTGCAGACCATGACTTTGTCTGGTCTGTGTAGCTCTCTTTGCTAGACAAATTCTGATAACTGATCAAGAGTTAAATCTGAATCTTACATTAATTTCTCCTTTATGCTGTTTTGTTCCAGATTCCAATCATGATCTGATATTATCAAGGATTCAGTTTATCCCTGGATTGCTACATTAGCTCTTCACACATGAGCACTTCTATATTTTCAGGTTTTTTGTGCTCTCTGCTTATAAATGCATTGCTGATGTGTTTCATTTTTATGTAATGAGCAGCACTTCTCAAATCTCTGTATTAAATCTCTGCAGTTAGTCTACTCTCCCTGAGCCTCATCTACCTGAATTAACTGCAAAATACTACGAACATTAAGTGATTCAGGACCAGCTGTTACCAGCAGTTTCCTCTGTCTCCTTTTCTGAGGGTAACCATGGCTTGCAGAAACAAAAGGATTCATTACCTTTTAAACCTTTCTGTTTTCATCTCCCTTTTCAGGAATGTCAGTTTTAACCCAGCTTTTAACTGCTCTGTCAGAGACCAAGTGGTCTTACAGAGATCTGCTGTTTCTATGCCACATGTAAACTGAGCTTTGTAGCACTAGTGTCTTATCATTGCAGGGTCCTGGTCCCCTAACAATCCAAACCTGAAACTCTGTGCAACTGCGATGTTTGACAAACGCAACCCCTTTTTTTCTGAACACCTACATTTATTTCGTGTGAAAAATGGATGGGGAGAGAGGTAGATGTGTTAGGATATTTCAATGGTTCCCAGCTGAACGCGCTGTCAGGACAGGGCTGGGTGACACCATTAGTCCTGGGCATTACTGATATCCAAGGTCTTGCTGTGAGCCTCTGTGAAACATAACAACAGCCACTTTCTAATGGTTCTGGCTATGTCATGACTTTGAACATCAGAAATACTCTATTAAAATGCAGGAATGACACTTCTTTTATAACACCGTATCTGTGACAAACCTATAACTTCTACAACCCTCAGCTCCCTGCATTCTGTATAATTTCCTCTTTTTCATATGAGATTTACCTTTTGTAAGATTTTTTTTCTCTGGGGATGCTTTCCTGACTGACGAATTTGGGCAGGGTCATGCTGCAGCAACCCTTCAGCAATCCTTTTAACAGTTGGCAGTGATTGGCTTTGTTCTTTTTTATCCCATGAGGTAAATACCTGTTTCATTTGAGTTCCTCCTTTCTTAGAATAATGACAGATTCATATATCTTTCATCTGCTAATTTTGTAATTCTGCTTTATATAACTCTTTTCTTTCTCTGGGCATGAGACTTGCCTAGCATGAAGCAAAATATTATTTGACCCGAGTTTTATTTTTCTCCATTTTTAAACCATCCCACGCTGTCAGTGAACTGCAGATGGAAGAGGTCATCCTTTCAAGCTCAAGTTTGTATTCTGTGTGTTATGAAGCTGTCTTCCACACAATGAAGTTCTTTTTCCCTCCTCTATTTCACGTTACCTAAGTAATTAAACTTATCTGTTACTCTAACATTCAACAGTCTCAAGAGTTCTTCTGGTAATGGCATGTACTTGTCAAATTCTGCTTCAAGTGGCAGATAGCCGTTGCTGTTCCAGGATTAGATGATCTTGTGGAAGTTTTTCTTCCTCAATTACTATGGAATTTAAAAGTTTTCAGAAGTTTCTGGTAATAGGCTTTTAGATGGAAAAGATTATAACCATTCTGTTGGAATAGGTGGGCTAGGGAATAAGGTAAAAGCTGATGAATTTCCTACTCTGACTCCATTTGTAATGCCCATAAGATGCTACATCCTGCTGGCACAACCATTTTGTTCACTGGGAATTATATACAAAGGAAAAATGAAGACAGACTTTCCTTTCCATTAGGAATTTTTTTTCCAATGGAAAAAACACTACCTCTAAACAAAAATCTTGAATGTCTCAATTGTTTTTTCTTCTGGGAAGAGACAAAAAAAATGAATATATTTTGTCCACATTTGCATGCATCTGTTTTCATTGTCCCATTGTAACATAATGTTGTATCATTTTATTTTTACTATTCAGGAATTCGTATGACTAAACCAGTCTGGAAGAACACTTACTGAATTGCGCTATGGAGATAAGAGAGGTCAGAAAATGCCTAACCTGTGCACAGGTACTAGTGTTGCTATCTGACAAAAACACCACTTCACACATGGTGCTGTATCTAGAACAGTATTAAAACCCTTCTTTTCTATTTTTAAGATCTCTGGAATCCATTTTTGTTAGATGATTTAAAGGTGACCAAGGGGTGAATAACTAACAGAGATTTGACCACTGGTGGGCCTGCAAGCTACTGTTGCATCTCACGCTTTATTGTGGAATGTTTTGAATTGAGGTTTTGGACATAGATTCCTAAAATAGTTCTGAACATTAATATCAACATCATAAATGAGGAGAACACAAAGGTTTTTAAGAGACAACCAGACAATTTTTATCTCCAGCAACACCTACAAATGTTAGGTAATTCTGATACTTTAATTTTTTTGGTGCTTTTTGTTATGTTGAACTTGACAATATTATTTTAGATTGAAAAATAACATGTAGGTCTAAAGATCAGAAAACCTACTTGATGTAGCTGTGTCACTGAAGTGATGACTATTTGATAACAAGATAAACAATAGACAAAGAAAGATTTCTGTTCATTGGGTCAACAAAATTCACACAGCCTGGGTTACTGTAGGAGGATGACATGGAAATAATTGCATCTAACATTTGATAACATGGGACATGAGCAGCTATGTGTCATTCATACAGTGATAGTAACTTAAATGATGTTGAGTAGATAAATAAGATAATCAGCTGAGTAAAAATGCATGATAGATGCATGAAAATGAATTGTTAAGTAATTGGAAACCATTATTGTGATTTAAGCCACTGCAGAAATGACTGTATTGTGTAAGGCTTGTCACTACCACAAAGAGTTATATATACGATGTGCCATGCTGTGGACCTAATATTAAATGAAATTTATGGTTAAAAGTTTTTGAATGTGTTGGGATATTTTATCTTAGAGAAGGTAGTATTTAAAACAGTCAACATAAATAATGGCTGAGAAGTCTACCTGAAACACTGAAGAGAATGTCTGGGTCCCAGAAGCAAGAGCCAATAGACAGACCTTGGCTGAAATAGCCAGCCACTTCCTGTGAGTATTAGGCTGGTAGATTTGTAACTAACTTTGCAATCTGCTAACTGTGAACATGAGATCCACCTGTAAACTATTTCTGTGCTAGATACTCTAACTAGACTGTTTCTGTAGTATATGTAAAGAAAGATTCAATTTATCTCGTTCTAATGTAGAGGTTTAAATTAGTTGTGATGAACTGCCTCCTAAAACCATTATTTTTCACAATATCCCAAGGAAGAGTGTAAATAGGTAAGTGTCTTGTGCAAGGAGAAACCATTCTGCCTCACTTGTGATTAAGAAACAAAGACAAGATATTTGTCATAATTTTCCAGTAGCTGGAATTTATTTCAGAAATAACCAAAGAGAGCAGTCATCCCTGTTCCTGTAAGCCAGTGCAGGATAGGCAGAGCTGTGACTTCCTTCATCGAAGGAGCCAGTTGGCATGGCATGAAGAAGGGCAGAAGAAAAGAAGAAATGGTCCTGCGATTAAGTCACTAAAAACATCCTCAATAAATATCTGTTTGGCTCCAAAATATGTCATGCATTAGTGTCTTTAAGCAACAAGCAGACACATTTTCCTATTTGTAGATTTTACTTGCCTTTTCTGCTCGTAAGTTTTGCCTGTCTTCTCCCCTGTGACTTTTAACTTATTAAGGATGGGAGGGGTCATACCAAGGGTGTGTGTTCAGACAGAGCCTTGCACCACAGAGCTTCAAGCTGCAGGTGTACTGCAAATGTGTATTAATAACTAATGGTACAGAAATACCTCTTGTGAACATGGAGATCCAGGAAGCACAGGCTCAGCTGTGGGGCTGTGCATAAACTGCATAACTGGGAACTTAATTAATAAAAATAATAAGGGACAAGTCACGCTGTGTTTTGTAGATCATCATGCTATTTTTGAAACTAACTGATGAAGCTGGGGAGAAGCTTCAATCCAGATCTGGAAAAGTTGTTTTGCAGTATTGAAATGCATTGTGAAAAAATTAGAGAACTGTGCAACTGAATTATTAGGCAATACAGCTGAAGGAAGAATACATTTTGATGAGAATGCTACCAAAATGGCCATTTGGGCTGTTCAGAATCCTCATACTTCATGGAAGCATAGAATGTTTCAGGTTGGAAGGGATCTTTGTAGATTGTCTAGTCTAACTTCCTCTTCAAGGTGGTGCTGGTTTTGTAATTATATCAGGTTGCTCAAGGTCTGGAACTCTAGAGGGACATTAAAATGCGTCCCACAGCAACTTGTTTCCTTCCTGTGCTTAAGCACTCTCAGAATGAAATTTGTACTTCTTGTATTTAGTGAGAACTATTTTGCTTCAGCTTAGGGTCATGATCTCTTTTTGTTCATGATGCATCTCTGCAGAGGATCTGCCACAGTCTCTTCTGTAGCTCACCATTATGTAAAGAGAGCAATCAGATCTTCCCTCTAAGCCTTTTTGGTTTGAGTCTAGACAAAGTCAAGTTTCTCGACTTGTGCTGACCTATCATGTGCTCCAGTTCCCTACGCATTCCAGTGCTGCTTTATTGTATTATCTTCACTTGATTAATACCTCTTTTAAATCAAAGGGCTCAACAATAGATAAAGCCAAATGTGCACTACAGGTGCTAAATAGATGGCAATAATCACTTCCCTTGACCTTCTCACAACTCAATCCACTATTAGGTGATGTTTCATCACTATAAAGATGTTTTTCACCACTTGTTTAATGCTAAATAATAATCTTCATTTACTTAAATTATTACTAAGCATAAATAGTCATGATATTGAAAAATACAACAAGAGGAAGGACATGTATAACAAAAGTCCTTTAGTTGAGGTTTCAGAAATCACAGTATTCTCTGATGGTTAGAGTATAACTCTTATTGAGGTGAAGAGTGGGACATTCTTGCCGGTGTAGACCAAATCTTTTGCTCTTTCTTGCCTTCCAGGAGAGAAGGGGCTCCTGTTTTCTTACTATAATGTTTCCTTGATAATTATAATTTCCTGAGGAATTCATAGTGATTCATGGAGAGGTCAAACTAGAGAATTCCCTTTCCCTACCACATGGCAGAATTTGACCTGAAAGAAAAGTAGTATATAGGAAAGATTCATGCCTTCCAGCAAAAGAGGTTATAAATATCCCATAATTCTTTGCAAAATAATAAAAAACCTGGAGTCTGAGGCCATTATAAATAACCAATTAGACATTACTTTAGACCTTCTTTCTCTTTTTCCTTACTACTGTGTAGAGGGACACAGATCATGCCCTCCAAAATAACCATTAATTCTTCAAAGAATGTATGTTTGATCTATGACTTTTTTTTCCCTCATATTTTACCTTAATACATAACTTATGTAGTTTGGTACTTTTGTCTGACTGGCACAATTTCTTACAAAAATATATAAAAGTGAGAAATCTTATGTGTTGCAAAACAGTATTTGAAAAAATACTGTGAGAACACCTTACTATGGAAGATTTCTCGAGAAATCTCTTGATGATACAAATGAACAGGTACAGGAGGGATTCTTACTGAATATATCTCTGATCACTGCCTCTTCCTCTGGGATCTTTTGCATGTGTCCCCTGCTTAGTTATGTTTTCTTCAGTTCTTCTTGATGCAGTGCTCTCTTCTTTTCTGTTGGAAACTTATAAGACACAGATGCAAAAAAGAGCTCACAGAGCAGGAAAGACACGGATGGCAAGGGTTCAAAGCCAACGTAAAACAATAAAAAGAGGGTTGAGGACGCATTGCTTCATAGACCTAGGCCAAGGTCATAACTGATTTTCATCCTGTATGGTTGGATTTGAAAGGACTTGCAAAAAAGATATAATTGTAGTGAAACACACTCATTTTCAGCAGAAATGGAAATGCTGTGATAAAAGTTTCTGATTTATAGTTCAAAAGCGTGCCTTGTTTTGTAATCCTGACCATTGTGGTCCTTTTAAATAGGCTTTTGGGGAAATAATTCCTTGGTTATTTTCAAAGAAGTTCAAGATGATATTTTTGGTCAAATACAGATTAGAGAAGAACAAAGCTGAACTATTTGAGTATTATCTACATACACACAATTTAATTTTTTTATTTGTTACAAAGAGAGAAGTAAGTACACATTATGCGGTTAAGGGAATTACAATAACATGCAAAATTACCATGGGATTAATGGATTTACTACAAAACGAGTATGCATCATAGAGAACATGATGAACATGATTAGTCAATAGAATGTGATTATGTCTCACATAACTAAGAAAAAGAGTCACAGACAGGATTAGATAAGGTTTGAGATCAAGAAAAGACCCTTTTAATCCACCAAATGGCTCAGAGTTAGAGTGACAATTGAGTGTTGAGGAAAACACAAAGGGCCAAATTCATCCCAGGTGTGACTCTGTGGAAATCAGCATAATTGCTCCTGAAATTATTGTCATCTAAAACATCTTGTAAAGGATGAAAAGATGATGAAAAAATATCAACAGTACACGTAATTGTAAAGACACATTTTATAAAGGAAGTACCTTTGGGTCCATCACCTACATTCAGATATTACTCATTTTTCTTTTTCCTGCACACAGAGCTGATGACAGAAAAAAATTGTCAAAATTTAAAAAAAAATATCCTTTGCCAAATGAGGTCAGAGTAGAGAATTAGTGAAGTAACACGATAAACTTAGCCTGGTATGCTATATAAATTGGGCTATTAATGTAAATGGTACTTCATTAATTACTCCATTTTCATCATGACATCTCTATTTGTCTGGGTAGTGCGAGGCTGGATTTTTCATGATATTCAGTAGGCTTCACCTGATATAATGACTTGTCTGAATAGAACATAGCAGAATATAAATTAAATTGTCTTTTAAATTCTGGGTTATCCATCTAAGATCAGTATCAATTAGCAAATCCTGAACATACCTGCAGACCTGTGGGTAAAGAAGCATAATGCAGCCATATGGAATAGAAAAGAGAAGTATGATTGCTATATAAATGGTGAACAGTTGGGCAGATTGCACCATAATTCTGATCCTTCAGATTCTATAACAGAAAAAGGTTGTGGAAGTAAAACGTATATTTGGAAAAACTAGCCTTTTTTTTGCCCAGTGTTGTTAATAAAATCATAACCCTTTGTCTGTTAGACAGTAGACATCAGCACTGTTATTATGACAAAAGTGTAGTGGATATCTTCTTTTCTTCAGCCTTCCAATGAATATTATTATTTTAGAACATTCTTGGAAATCTCACCTGTAAGAATTTTAGTAACAGCATTGAGCAAACCTGAGCACTTCTCACAAGTGAGATCATCAGAAAGAATATTCTTTTCCACTTAAAGCTTTCTTCTAAATTGGATTATGAATGCATGGTGATGGGTATTGCTACCATATTTCATACAGCATCAATAAGTGAACCTATTCATTTAGGGGTCTGTACCTTTCTCCAAGGCAACCAGCATTATAAAATCTTACAGTGAGAAGATTCAATATCTCTGCCTTTTAGTAGGAAAATGTCATTTGGATGCTCAGGTGTTGAAGGTTTTTTTTGACTCTGTTTCCTTCCTTCAGATTTAGTCTTAAATCCCGATTACCTGATAATTCGTATTTTGCTCCTATGCCTCCAAACTCACACAAAATTAGCATTTGTGACCATAATTTCATCACCCTTTATATGCCCAAGGCTGTGAGATATGATTAAACCCTTGATAAATTTTTCAAATAAAAGAATGAAAAACAGAAATAAATGAGAACATTGATACAAGTTGAACAATATTACTTGCCCTGCCAGACTCCTGTCTAACAGGTTTTAACCAAAGATTTACAACTGGAACACTAAGAACTGTTGGCTACACAGCATTTCTTTGTGAAATAGATGAAACCTTGGGGATTTACAGACATTTTTGTAGGTACCTACCATTTGTCTGAATAATTACTATGAACCTACAAATCACAGTGAACAAAGCATAGTACTTCTTTAAATCAAGTTCTGTCATTATTGCCCTTGATTTACCTTTTCTATTCCTTTTAGTGGTAGATGCAGGCAATGCAAAATGGACTGTGTAGTCTTTGTTTTTCAGAACGAATGAATATCATGAAGCAGATGGTTATATGTTCATGGTATTTGGCTTCTTTGTGGTTTTTTTTTGTTTGAATTTTCTTTTAAAATAAAATTGTAGTCCTGAAATCAGATTTCAATTCACATATTTTTATTAATGAAGTGAAATATAGTGGGTTAGTCCTTTCTATGATTCTCCTCAGGAATTTTGTACAAGAAACTATTCAAGAGTAAACTTAAGACAAAGTAGGTCTTTTCCACGAGGAAATGAGTTCACTGGGAAAATGATAAGTGCATGTTCTGAGATCTTGTACATCATCCCCTTTCTCACTTTTTTCCCTAGGCACTAAACAGGCATTCAACTAGCAACAGACCTATCTCAGTAACAAGGTACTGGGCAAGATAAATTTTTGGCCTGACCTAAACGGACTGCTTCTATTTTCCTTACATTTTGGGATGTCATAAATTTTGAATATGACCACTATAACAAATTTTTTGGCCACTACAACAATTTTCCTTTTTTTTTTTATGGCTGGGTTGACAAAGCAGTAAATTGTAATACAACACAACAAAATGGTGGCTACATCTCCAGTATGGAAGGATAGTGCATGGGTACAGTGCCACAGAGCAGCTTGTTCAATTAGGAAACAAACTCTTTAATCTCTTATACGTGATACAGTTTTGGTCATTTCAAGTTTATCAACAATTTTAAGAATCTTACCACTGAAGTTTGCCATGTGACTCACACCTTCTGCTTACAAGATCTATCAGTGTGTCAGCAGTACTGAAGTGCTGCTATTGTCTTGGAAGGCCAGTGTGCCATGTTGTGCAAACGAATGGATGAACAGAGCTTCTCCCTTGCTCCTGAGGCAAGAACAAATTCTTGTTTTTTTTTTTTCTCCAAAATAATTAAGAGCTTCATTTATGCTTCAGAGCTACCTATTGCACATCTTCATGTCATTTACAGTCTGTGATGTTTGCTGCAGCACTCACATCACATTCTGATGTTGCCTTTGAAGGAGTATAGCTGGCTTGAAATAGTTCTTGAGAAATGAAAGCCTCATGGCTGAAGTAGTCCCTTCTGTGTTTAGGTCTAGGTGGAAAATGTCATCCTTTTTTGCGATCTCTGCAATCACTTGAGATTGGTGAAGTCTTTGAAATATTTTGGTGGATTCATATCTTAAATAGTCTGAATTGTTTCCTGGAGGTGTCAGTTTCTTCACTGACTGATGAGGAGGGTGGAGTAAGTACACTCTGTACCTACTGCACACAAAAATTTTGGTTTTCTAGCTGGAAATTAACAAGATGTCTGTACCTCAAGTCTAGACAGAAACGCCTACTGCCTTCTAGTTAATTGGTTATTCTTATGTAATAAATTGTTAATGAAGAAGCATTAAAAAACTTCTACAGCATTGGTCAAGACCAGGTTGGATGGGGCTCTGAACAACCCGGTCTAGTGGAAGGTGCCCCTGCCCATGGCAGGGGTCTTGGAACTAGATGATCTTTAAGGTTCCTCCTATCTGAAAACATTCTATGATTCTATTATGGAAATAACAATCCTTCTTTGATTCAGTTCAAAACATTTTTACAAGCATAGATTACTCCTTGTCTGGGTGGACTTCAATTCTGTTGAAGTCTTCATTTAAATCTATTTTATTTGCAGCCTATAATCAATACGAAATGGGTACATTACTCCTAAATCAGCTGTATTTTCCTGAAAAGTAGGACAACTTGGGGCAACTGTGGGAAGCATAAAAGCATATTTCAAACAGGAAAAAAAGGAGGAACATCTATTTCTGATACACTCATGCCAAATCATTGTTTGGAATACCTTGGTAAAACACAGCTTTGATTATGCGTGTATGTGTATCTTCTGGTTATATATGTTATTTTCTAATGTGAAGAAAATATCCCTCTGTCTCTAATTTTCTCAAATTTCAAATTAAGGACTAGGTATCATTAAATCTGGAGTTCGATGGATTCTTACTTACAGACAAATATTCCTTCTTCATAGAGGTTCCAATTCAGACAGAAGATGGCAGCTCTCCCTTTTCAGTCTTTTAAGCCTGGGGATTTTTTCCAGAAACAAATCAGACTTCCTGGCTGTGTCTCTTGTTTACAAAGTGCTGTATACATTGACATTTAAGAATTTCTGTGTATTTTATGACTATCATACATCACATAATAAAATTAAAGGTATTTTTGTTCCACACAGTCCTGGGCGAGACCTAAATTGTTGTGCACTCTACTGGATGTTGTGCAGTACTTCAAAATATGCATCCTCTAAAAATTACCTTTCTGATTCCCTCATTGCTTTGCTACCTGTACTTCTGGTAATAATGATGGACTTTCTTGACTTTGGAGCAGGAATCCTGATTAAAATACAATTTAGCCATTTTAATCTTACATCTTTATGTTCTGTAACTAAAACTACAGGGTGATCTAATATGCTTTGAAGGTGAACTCTATATTCTATAGATCAGATATCTTTTGGGAGATACCTTCTAAAATCCTGTTTAACAACGTTAAAAAAATTAAATAACCAACAATGTAGAATTTTTTAAAAAAGATAAAGAAATAAAAAACGACTTTGAAATGAGAAGTACTGAATGTATAAGACAGATGAAATCTTTGAAGATAAGCTGAAAGAAAATATGATTAACACTGATGAAGCAGAGTAGTGCCAAGTATATGTCATTTCTGAGCCAGATACATTATACAAGGTGGAAATTGAACTTTCAAGAGTCATGTTAACATTTTACTCTTATGCTTTATCAAGGTAAGTGAGAAAATAAAAAAAAAAAAGAAAAAACTGTATATTGGTAAGCCTATTTTAAATATGGTCATGTCAACACTGATGAATGACATCTTCAGGTAAAGTGATTACAGGATTACATAATGACTCATTTCTAAAGGCTAGCAAATACTAGTGTGAGACACCTTTTGTGGGTTCTCTATTTTTAACCTCCATTTTTTTTGGTAACTTTTATGGAGAGCTGCACTCTACATTTGTAGAGATATTTTATGCTCCTGCACAATGCAAATCCTTTTCATTATGCACTGCTAACCGAAAAAAATTCTCCACGGAGCTGTCCTTGATCTTACTTCAAAATGATAAATCTGTTTTCTTGTCATTGTTCTTTGTTGCAAGAGTAACAAACTTCCGTTCAGTCCATATGGTATAACCTCTCCACAGAATCTGTACAGCTATTTCTGCTAAGGACTGTTGTTCTTGCTTGAGATATAAGCTATCATAAAATAAAGATTTGACTATTTTTTTTTTTTATGTTCTGTCCAGCACGTAATAAAACAAAGGCTCAGTGTTCATGTACTATAAGTAGCAAAAATCAACAATGTAAATAGGGCAGATAAATGGTCAATAAAGAAGTAATACTATCAAACAGGTGCAATTCTCACTGACCTTTGAAAATTTATACAAAAGTCACTGATCAGATCAACTTAGATTATGCATATGTATAAAAATTAAAATTCTGACTATTTTAAGTGCTGTATAAATGTTTCCCACTGTCATGAGTTCACAACTCATACAATTAAATAAGAGGGAACAGGTCTAATGTTCAGACTTGAAGTGCTTTGAGTCTTCTGAGTTTGCACATTTGAAATACTCACCCTAACCTCTATGGCATGGTTGATGAAATAGAAATACTCTCGTAAAATATCCACAATATGTCCAACATATAACTGTAATCAGTTATTATAAACTAGGGATAGATCTGATAACAAAAGTAGTAATATTAGTCATGTGCTTGACAAAGCATAAATTATAGCATTAACTAAAGAGATAGGTCTTTCCCTGAGAAAGAAAAAAGTCAGTAGCTGACAATGGGGCTTATGAAAAGTTTCTAAGCCACGTTAGGTATTTAAACTAGGTCACATACAGTGTAGAACAGACAGAATACTGAAGAAGAAATATCTGTATCTCCTAAGAATCTGGAATTTCTTCTTTACCTTTCTTTTCCAGAATAATCTAAATTTCATGGCCATCCAAAAATATTACAAGATCTATTTTTCTAATTGTTTCTTGGGAAAAGGATGAAATTTTTTCTATCGGTGAGATGGGTGAGAAGTGAAAACCTTCTTTGAACAACTCCTTTTTTTCCATTGGGTAAGATGAGGAAAACTGTTGTCTGCATCTGAGCATTGCTATTGGTTGGCAAGGTACTGTATTCTGAACAGTAATGTGTGTGTACTTCTACTAATAAGAGAACAGTTTTTGTCAAACACTCAAAAATGTATTTGGGTGTTCTTTAGTGCTAACTCTGAAGAAAAATACAATTAAAGTATTTCAACTTTATAAATATATATGTACATATGGCTCTTTCTCTTTTGTTTGTTTGTTTATTTGTTTTTGTTTTGGTTATATTTAATGCAATTACATGATCATTATTTCCAAAACAGAATAACTATGATACTGATATATATGTGATCTATGAGTCAGAGATTTATTGGACATATATGGTTTACTAATTTGAAGGATGAGAATTTTGCTCAGGAGAAGAGAAAGATTTTTTTTCCCTTAGAAGAGCATGTAGACAAAAAACTATAGCCAATATCTCCCCTGTTCTGTTCCCTTATTCCCCCTGTCTGCTGCCATGCCCAAAAAAGGAAAAAAGAAAATAATTTGCTGAAGATGGTCAGATATACAGACTGCTTTGCTGCCTCTGGAAGGTGGCTCCCCTGCCAAATATCTTCAGCAGAGACCTCTTTGTTGCCTAAATTCTGTCACTGATATTTTTCTGGAGAGATTTGATTGCTTGATTGTTTATCTTTTTCCTATACAAAATCTAAACGTTCACTGGGGCAGACACTGAAACCTAAGTGCCTCATTACCCAATATCTTACCAACTGTATTACTAAATGAGTTGCAAGTACTATGTCTATCATCCTTGAGAACTGAAAATATTCATATTTTCCTCTTATTCTTTAATTAGAAAATATTTAAAGAATGTGAGCAATAAAATATTAAAAAATATCCCTACATTCCTCAAATATAAATGTCTTACATTATTTAAATATTCCTTGTTGAATGCCTTACCTTTTGGCCTATAGGATATTTAAAGCAATATCTATTATATCTATTATTTGATAATAGCAAAAACTATTATCGGCTCAGTGCTTGGAGTTCTCATTCCTCACTTAAAATCACTCAGTGCTCTTTGAAATTCAAAGTGAGGGAAGCAGTCTTTGTGCAAGTAGCTAAGATGTTCACATAAATTTTTGCCCCTTCTCTCTTGACTTTGCTTATCAGAATTGAACTGTGTCAAGAAGACACACTGAAAGCTTGTTTCAACCTTCCCAAATATTCCATAGCTTGCTGGTTCTGACTCTGATCTTAGAGGTGTCTGTCAGGTATTCAAATACTTCTTTAAGAAAAGTGGAAACCAAGTCTTGGTCTCCTATCGCTTGTGTAGGTCTGTAGTACCAAAGATAAGGAACTAAAGACAGCTCAGTGAAAGTTTTTCCTCAATTTCTCATTTACAGAACATACTCCACTCTCTATTTGATATGATGAATGAACTTGTGTAAAAATATTATCTCATCACATAATTATGAACTGCACCATAAAGTACAGTGTGAAGATAGATGAATGAAGATTCCAGCACTTCATAACTTCTGAATGTCTCATTCTGCTGCTTGATCAGTGTGTTCCTTTGCTAGTCTTTATGTTTGCAACATTGCAAATACAGGGATAGGTGGTGATGATTGGTTGCTGGGCCACATCCTACTTCTCCAGGTACCGTATCAGATACACTGCATGTTAGGGAGTTACAGCATGTCAAGAATTCCTCACATTTTAGGTAAATCGTATCACTGAACTGAAAACCAGAGAGTTTTCATTTGTGATAACAATTATCAGACTCTGATGTGGAAAATTCCCAAGCATTACCTCCTATTGATCACTGTTGTGGTATTTTAAATCCCTAATAAACCAAAGCTAATAAGGAACATTTATTTTTCTAGTTCCTTGTGGAAAAGGCTGTCTTGCCATCTCTTTCTATAGATATATATCAGTAGACCATCAGGGTTTCCAAAAAGGTTCTGGGGGTATATCTTTGTATATTCAGCTGAATTGTGAATTCTTAACTATAAAGACCATTCCCTCCCCATCTTAGGCAGTGTTATTAGGAATATGCCACAGTCCCTGAAAAATCAGACATTACTTGATGTAAAAATTGCCTCAGTAACTGACATTACTAAGATGAACACTTAATAGCTCATAACAAATCAAGTTAAAACCAACAATTTTGTTTATTGCAAGATGAAAAGTATCATCAGCTACTGAAAATCTCAAGTAAATCTTCAGGCTCAGGAATCTTGAAACTAATTTCTAACTGTAGTATTTTTAAATTTTATTATTATTTTCTTCTTACCTTATTTTATTTTAGATTTTAACTAACAAGCCTTTGATAAGAGGTAAAGGCAAAACTGCCACTATAGCTTAACGAGTATGAATCCAGAAAAAATTTTAGAAATCCGATTGATAATACGGACAGAAGACAAGAACAATCACAAAGACTTGAGATTTATGTTTACAGGCTTGTGACAGTCCATCACTATAAAAAATGCAGATTATCCTTTTTATTTTATTTTATTCATAAAACAACAGTGATATAATAAATTATTATGTTTAACAAGTATTTAATTAACTTCTCTAAAAAGCTACAAGTCACATTTTGTTAAAAGTTCTTTCATATTCTTAAATGCAATTATCTAAAAACTATCAATCATTTTTATTAGTTAATACTTGAAACTGCATGCATATCCAATATAATTATTAACGCCAATCCATTTACTGGTTCATTTGAGTCTGGCTATGCACAATTATGTGTGACATTTTGAAAGGAAGCAGCATTTTCATAATGATACAATCATTATACTTTTTTCTGAAGATCAACAAAAGATTTATTCATTTTAATTCTATTGCTTATCTTACTACTACATAACTTAAAAGAATAAGAGAATCCAGAGGGTAATAGAAAATATAGCTGTTGCTATCTAAGTAAGTGCCACTCATAAACTGTTTTTCCTTTTGTACTTTTTCTACAGTAAAAAATTAGGACAAAATAAAACCACCTAAAAAGATATCAAAGAGATCTACTTCTCAGAGGTGAGAAGGTTGATTTCCTGAAGCCTAGGGTGAGTCGACTAGGTTTTGCAATGTCTCTGTTGACAAGAGAACAATGTTGGTTATTCTTTTTCAAAAAATCATGTTGCAAAAAAGAAGTTCATTAAAGAAATAGTTCCACAAGTATTTGGAACTTGGAAGAGGGTTTGATGACTCGAATGCTTACCCAGAACTTTGGGTAGAAGAAGTTTTTCCCTATTTAGCCTCAGATTTGGTTTAGATGTTGAAAGGTCACTCAGGCCAGATTTAAAAACCCATTGTAATTAGGTTCCTAGTGTGCTGTAGAAGTCCTCATATGGCTTAGATCCATTAAGAGATATAGACATTAAAATAGTCCACATAAAAGTCCAAATTTATCTTTTGTCTAGTGCTAACGAGATGTATGTGTGTCCTAAGGTGCTCAAGATGTTAGATACATCCAGCATACTTTATAATCCAAAATACAGAGAAACAGACATTATAGTCTCTATTCTGCTTCAATAATTATTTATGACATGGTAAAAAGGAATCTAGCTTATTCTGTTCTCTATTTGTCACTTTGTCACTGCTCAATATATTGGACATCTTTACTTCTCTTTATTAATGCCAGTGAACAGGACTGGAAAAGGAACAAGAACTGAAGAAAGGATTAAGCTGACATGCATGAGGGGTGAACTTCTAGGAAGAAACTTATGAGTTAGAACTTTTTAGTCCTACACTCTCCTCATGGTCAATAGAAATCAAGATAGTTTCTTCTTTTGAAGTGTACTTTTAGAATAGAGCACACATACTTTGAAGGTTGCTTTTAATGTTTTTCATAGAATCATGGAATGGTTTGGGGTTGGAAGGCACCTTAAAGATCATGTAATACGAACCCCTCCGCCATGGGAAGGGAGGCAACTCACTAGATGAGGTTACCCAGGGCCCAATCCAACCTGGCCTTAAACACTCCCACACTGCGAGTGGGATGGGGCATACACAGCTTCTCTGGGCAACCTGTTCTAGCGCCTCACCACCCTCACAGTAATGAATTTCTCCCTACCATCTAATCTAAATTTCTCTTCTTGTAGTTTAAAACCATTACCCTGGTACTATCACTATCTGCCTACTCTTCATCATTTTTATAAGCTCCCTTTAAGTACTGAAAAGCTGCAATGAGGTCTCCCCAAAGCCTTCTCTTCTCTAGACTGAACAACCCCAGCTGTCTTAGCCTGACTTCATAGATGTGTTCCAGCTGTCTGATCATCTCTTTGGCCATCCTCTGAACCCAAGCCAACAGATCCTTGTCTTTCTTGTACTGAGGACCCCAGATGCAGCACTCTGGGTAGGGCCTAACAAGGGCAGAACTACTTCTCCCAACCTTCTGGCCATGCTCCTTTAATGCAGCCCAGATGCTGGCAGATAAGGCCAACCTTGGGGGCTGTGAGTGCATACTGTTGGCTCAGGTCCATGTTTTCATCCTCCAGAACCTTCAAGTCCTTCTCTGCAGGAGTGGTCTCAGTGAAATCCTTCTTCTCCCAAACTCTACTCATGCTCTGACCCAGATGCAGCACTTTGCACTCGGACTTATTAAACTTTATGAGGCTCTTGTGGGCCAACTTCTTAAGCTTGTCCTGGTCCCTGGATGGGATACCTTCCTTCTGTCAACTGCACTGCTCTGCTTCGTGTCATCTGCAAACCTGGTGAGGGTACACTCGATCCCACTGTTTGTGTGAATGATTAAGATATTAAAGAGAACCAGAGCACTGGTGGACACCACTTGTGGCCCGCCTCCACCTGGACACAGACGCATTGACCAAAACTCTCTCTCTGCATCCATCCAGCCAATTTCTTATCCACCAAATAGTCCACCTGTCAAGTCCATGTCTCCCCAATTTAGAAATAAGGATGTTGTCAGAAAAGAGACTACTCTCATTTCTTAGAAAAATAAAAATGTTTATTGAGTACAGGAAAGGTGAGAAAAATAATTAAAAATAAAATCCGGGATCCAAAAAACAAAAAGGCAAAGGAAATCCAGGTCCGCAGTGATTGGAAACCACTGGTGCCGGACCGGCTTGTTCCCAGAGCAAGGGAACCCTCAGCACTGAGGTGGCTCCAGCTAGCCTGGAGCCTAAGATCTTAAGAAAATCTCTGAGTAGAGACAGTGACCTGTGGCTCAGTCCCAGCTATCACCTACAGCTAGTCTGAGGTGAACTGGCACCTCCTCTTTGCTGGGTGAGCCTTTTATAGAATCTGAGTTCCGCCCCTGACCATCCCTTATCCAGCCCCCATGCTCCTGGTTCATTGGGGTTGGTTTGGGGTGAGGTAATGCCTATCCACCAATGGCTCGCTTGCTGCTAGGGGACAGCTGTCACTCAACTGTAGGGCGGGAAAAGCCCTCATTAAAATTCTAGGTTACCATGGAGCCCAGTTGCAGGATGGCAGTTAGGAACTAAAAATAGTAATAGTCAGTCATGGGGGGCAGGTTTGCTTTAAAACTCACTTGAAAGTCTTAAGGGATTAAACATTAGCTAACAACATTAAACTAGATTATGAACACAAGTTACAGCATTAAAAGACATAAAGGGACACGAACATGGAACAAGGTGCATGAAAGTGTGTAAAAACAAGTACAGAGAAAAATGTAGGACTGTTAGCAATGCAGAAAATGGGGAACAAGGGGAGAACAAGGGAGCAAACTTGTGGGTTCTTCAACATTTTAGATTTCAACAATAAACTGCTTAACCATTTTCAGTTAATTAACAAAGACTATTTAAAAACATTTTAACTTTAGAACTTAATAACTTGTTAATGAGAGGTTTGAATATGCAAAAGCCAATTTTTGAGGTTCATATATAACAATGTTATGTGGACTTATGTCAATGGTATTACAGAACTCTAGGTAGATGAGAACATTCAACTTTCCGTTGTCAACCGTTGCAGTCACTCCATCATAGAAGCCCCAGTTTGGTCAGGCATGATATGTTCTTGGTGAAGCCATGCTGGTGGTTGTGGATCACCTCCTCGTTTTGTATGTTCCTTAACATTGCTTTTGCGAGGATCTGTTCTACGATCTTCCCAACCAAGTACGCCGGTCTGTAGTTCCCTGCATTTTCCCTTCTCCTGTTCTAAAAATAGGCATGATATTTCCAGACAATGGTGGCTTTGCCTGAACACCATGACTTTTCAAATCTGACAGAGAGTATCTTGGCAACAACATCAGCCAGTTCCCTCAGGACCCTGGGATGCATTTCATCAAGCCCCATAGATCTGTGCCAGTTCAGTTACATCAGCTGGTCTTGAACCAGCTCTTTGCTTACAGTGGGAGGGCTATGCTCCTCAACTGGAGCTTCAGGGACTTGAGAGATGTGGGAAGTCTGACTGCCAGTGATGACTGAGGTGAAGAACTTGTTTAGTACCTCAGCCTTCGGCACATCCATTGTCACCAGTTTTCCCTTCTTGTTTATTGGGGGTCCACTCTCCTTGGTCTTTCTTTTCTGACCAATGTACTTACAGAATCCTTTCTTCTTTATATTTTTTATTTATTTTTGGTTGCTTTTTATTTTCAGTTGAGGTAAAGACAGCTTTGGGCTAGTAATTCAGACACTGATGTCAAACTTCGTTCCCTTAAGGGAAGTGAGATCAGCACTACCTTTGGGGTCTGAAAAAGTCTTCACTGGATACAAGTCAATTTGCTTCAGGGGGTCATCTATATGGAGTTAGGTGGGATGGTGCATTTACAGCACTTCTTTAGATGTTATGCTCAAAACCAACCGTGCTTCTCTTATATGGCTTTCTCTTTGTAGAAATAGATGAAATTTAAATATAACCTTGATATGGTTATCAAGATTTGGAGAATAAATAATTTCCCTATAAATTTCAGTGGTTTCTAAGAGTCATCTATATTAAAATTTTCTTCATAAAATATATGTATGATTTTTCCCAAAAGCATTATGTCTCATTGTATCAAATTTAGTTGTTATTTGTTTATTTCAAATTACTGTCATATTACATCTCTCCTGCCTTTCAAAATAACTGTTTTCTGTGTTCGACTGCATAATTCACAGGCAACAGTAATTGAGAAAAAAGACATTTTGTGTAGGTTCTTTTGTTCTTTTGCATTTCAGATGTTAGCAAGATTTTTTTGTTTGTTTGCTTGCTTGCTTGTTTTTGTATTTTTTAGTATAATCTCCTGTTAAGGATTTTAAAAAGTAATACAAATTTGCAGTGAATGTATTATGAAGAGAAACATCAGAATGCTGTGAGCTCCATCATGTCAGTTCAGAGACTTGGACAGATGACTTCTATTTTACATTGCTAACTGCAGGTACAGTAATAAATCTTACTGTGCCTATGAACAGTTATGCTTTTTCAAAAATTTTTTATTATTTAATCATAAATATGGCTAGAACGCTGCAGAAATTAACTAAGACACTCTATTTTTCCACACCAGTAAAAAGGAAAAATATGTACTATTTCGAGTCTAAGCCAGAGAAGAAATTCCTATTTCAGGTCTAAGACAGAGAAGAAAAGTTAAAGAGAGATCTTAAGGACATCTGTTTTTTACTTCTGAATTCAATCCCTGTGTAGCAGAAATGCAGAGGTTTCAGTGCCTGTGCTTAACAGCAGCAAGAAATTTTTCCATGTCTAGCTCTTCTCCCACAAGTCATGCATTAGCCTTTAGAATAAAGGTTTGTTCTGGCTCATTTTGAGGGCAAACAAGTGTGGTACCCGACATGTCCATAAGGACTGCACTGCTCCTGTTTTGCCTTGGGGTTCAGTGCTTGCCTCCCTCTTGTGTTTTAATGTTTCATTCTTAATTTAATGCTTCTGTGCTGCACCAGATGGACAACTCTGCAGATGGAAGTTCACTTTTTAAATTACAGAAGCAACACAGGTAGAGAATGAGCAATAGCCCACAAGCTTCTTTCATGTAGGCTTTCCTACGTGCTGGTACAAAGGGACATTTTAGCAAGGTGATGGTTCTGTGTTCATATTCCTTCCATCCTTGGCTTTTGTGGTAAATGTGCCAAAATGACAAGAAATTAGCTTGTTCAGGGATTGTCAGTCCTGCTGGGACTGGTTTGAGAACTGCAGCTAGAGGAAAGAACTTTAAGTCTAATAGTTCCCCATCTATTCTTCTTGGAATTGATTTTTTTTTCTCTTTTTTTTTTTTCCTCCCTGTACTCTGATATCCCATTTGCATTTGACATCCACTTGGGATCTTACTCTTAGTAGTATGATGTGATGATTACTTAAATCTATCATCATATGACATATTTCTGAACTGGTAACTGCTCTGTTCTGCATCATGTTCAAATTTGGACCCTGAAAATATTATGTAGCAGTATCACTTATTAGATAAGAGAGCTTATTAGAGGCTAACGAGTCTTTTATCAAAATTATCTTGAATTTTCTGGCCTTGCAATGAATTATTCAGTTTCCTGTTCCCAAACACCTCAGACATCCAACCCCAATTTACCAAGATATTAACTAAACATCTCCCTTAATTTTAACTGAACAGTTATTGCCTTGCAAGGGATCCTGACCAGGTTACCCTCTTGCTTAATGAGGAAATTATTCTAAAGCTGTTAACAACCAAACAGGGCTCCCCTAGGGAGAAGACATGAATTCTTTCCTTAAGAAGAGATTGAGCAACCAGATGGACACCTTCAAGGCATACACAGCTTCAAGGGGGATGCTTCAAGCGCCTCAGCTTGCCAGCAGCAGTGGCGCTTGTTTACCATGAACGGATTTTCTATGTTAGCTTGTTTAAATTTTTAATTTGGGAATCATCAAATAGCAGGATAAAAACTTGTTAATTGAGGTGAATTGTGTTAAACTCTTCAGAGTATATACACATGAATATTTGACTGAAAAGAAATCAGTGGAAAAAAGGCTGTGGGTCTCCTTTTGCCTGTTTGTGTAGCATTTGTTTCTAATGCAGCATTTGTTTTCTACAAACGAAAAACCAACCATGTTCCAGCAGTACTTGTGTATACAAGATAAATTTTTTCACTGCTATTGTTGTATTAAACTGCTGGATTAACTCCAAAACATGTATTTTTAATGTTGGAATTTTCTAATATTAGAGAACAGGGTATCGGTGACTAATGAAGACATTAGATTTCTAATCAGAATGCAAATAGGAGAAGATAACTGTCTTCTTACAAAATTTTATTTTTTAATATTTGACTGTCAGCACTATCTAAGAATTATTCAGCTTTGATATTGCTGCATCAGTCATGTAAAATTCTGTCCTATTTTAGAGTCAGTACCCAGGAAACTGATATTCACACTGCTTTAATATGTTGGTATTTTAATTATAAGTCTCAGAATATTAACTACTTTTGTGTGTGTATGTGCCTTAGGACAGTGCTGCATAACCTACACTTTAACTCCTTACAGACAGTAACTCAATCTATTCCCTGAGCAGTCTGTTCCAACAGTAACCCTTTCAGGGATAACCCTTTCGGGGAAGAAATTTTTTTCTCATATCCTATCTAATGCTCCCTTGGCACAACCTGAGGGCATTTTCTTTTGTCTTATCACTTGTTGCTTCAGAGAAGGGACCACATATGTCCTCTTTTTAGGTAGTTGTAGAGAGCAGTGAGGTCTCCCCTCAGCCTCTTTTTCTGCAAGCTAAACAACCTCAGCTCCCTCAGCCATTCCTCATAAAACATGTGCTCTAAATCCTTACCTAGCTTCATAAGTTTTCTTTGGATGCAGCCAAAACTTTGACCATTTCTCTTCAGGGATTTCATGGTTTCAGTGTAGGGTACCACTGCAAGAAAAAGGTCTAAGAATACCACCAGAAAATGCAATGTAAGGTTTATATGGATCTAAGAATGTAAAGCTAAGGTGAGGCAATGTCCATAAGCAGTGCTAAACAAGGTGACGCAGTCAGCATCACATCTGGTTCTCAGGCTAAAGCAAGGTGTCGCACAGCTGAGTTATGTTTACAGCAAGCTTACATGTAAGTTTTATAAATGTCAGTCCTGAGAAGCTCTGCTAACTGCTGCTGCTCTTCTCCCGTTTCTGAAAGGAAATGATTTTTAGGAAGTCCAGTCTTGATCCTCATTTCTTGAAAGGTCTGAACAAGTTCTAAATCCTGTTGGCATTTCATAACAACCCTTCTTGTTAGTTCTAAGACTGGACTGTAAATTCGATATGCTGGAAGCCAGATGCTTACAAAACTGTATGTTACAGTAGTTAGAACATTCTGGTAAAGGAAATAACTATTATTTATGAATTGATTGTATTGTTTTTTACCTAGTGCATCTATCTTAGTTTTATTTCATCAAGATCAAAGTCAATGGTGGGAAACCATTATTGACTAGCTTCACCTCTGTAGTGAAGGCCATAGAATTTCAGCATTAAAGTTTTTAATACAAGTCCAGAGGAGCTAGTTTCTTCATTCTTCAAGCTTTTAAATGAACAAAGATTGTTACAAAGGTAAAAAAAGATCTTTGCATAATATCTGCATTTTAATTATTTAACCTTTTGTAGAAGATATAATGTTCAAGACATTATACCTGGTATTTTTCTGACTTGACAATAAAATTCATATTTACTTTTGAGGTAAGATTTTTTTTGACAAAAATATATTTTATTTTTGTTTATCATACTATGGTTGACAATGTTTTAATTTTATTTCATTAACTCGGCCCGGTTTAGATTTTCCTTCTGGAAAAGTCAGTTTGTTGCTTTAAAGAATTACTGTTTCAACTAATCTCTACTAATTTTTTTAATTGTGGAGTTCCTGTTCTTCCCCCTTGACTCTCCTCATCTCTTCAAGATTCTCTTTTGCTTTATATTTCCTTGCTCTACTTCCTTTCATTGTCATAGCCTGGTGTGTTATATTTGTGCTGATAGATCACTGGAACATTTGTTCCAGTCTTTGCAGTCCTGGGAGGCTGCTTGATGACTTGTGTAACTTCTTGTGCTACTGAAGCACACATGTCAACAAAAATTCTTGAATTTAGGAAAGATAAAACTGAGTTGCTATTGATTGGTTCTTAAACACAGATTTCTCAAGTATAATCCATGCTCATATCAGCAAGTGGCAGTTCTTTTAACTTCCTCAGATAATGACTATGACCTTGGTGATATTGAACTTCTGTTAGAAGTCTGGATTGTACATTTTAAACTATGTTTTTTACTGTCCCAGCTGTTAAAATATTCAGGATTAAATTAAGGCTGTTTTTTTTTTTTTCTGATCAGGTCTAAAGCAAGAAGTAAGAAATTTTAAATTGTAATCTGATAAGTTGCTTCCTTGTTCCTTTGTCATGTTTGACATGAAGGTTATCTAGGTTTACCTGTCTAGCAGTCCCTCCATCCAATTTAGAGAGAAGGATGTTATGAGGGATCTTGTCAAAGACTTTACAGAAGTCCAGATAAATGACATCTGTAGCCCTTCCCTTGTCCAGTGATGCAGTCACACCATCATAGAAGGTCACCGGGTTGGTCAGGCAGGGCTTGCCCTTGGTGAAGCCATGCTGGCTGTCTTGAATCACCTCCCTGTCCTCCATGTGGCTTAACAAAGCTTCTAGGAGGATCTGTTCCATCATGTTCCCAGGCACAGAGGTGAAGCTGAGAGGTTGGTAGTTCCCAGGTTACTAATTTCTATCTCTATTAAAGATGGTACAATGTTTTCCTTTTATGAGTCAACAGGAACTTCTGTCTGCCATCACTTTTGAAATATTGTGGGAAGTGACTTGGTACCTACGTCAACCAATTTCCTCAGGACTCTGGGATGTATTTCATCTAGTCGCATCCAGAGGGTCAACAGCTTAGAGTCCCAGTGGACATCAGTGACTGGTGTACCTCAGAGGTCTATATTGGGACCAGTGTTATTTAATATCTTAATTAATGACATAGATAAAGAGATTGAGTGCACCCTCAGCAAATTTGTGGGTGACATGAAGATGAGTAATGCTGTTGACACACCTGAAGCACAGGATGCCGTCCAGAGGGACCTGGACAAACTCAAGAAGTGGGTGCATGGGAATTTCATGAAGTGTGATGACCAAGTGCAAGGTGTTGCAACTGGTTTGGATGTCAATAAGGGCTGGGGGATGAATGGATCAAGAGCAGCCCTGCTGAGAAGGACTTGGGCTTGCTGCTGGATGAGAGGCTGGACATGACCCAGCCATGGGCACTCACAGCCCAGAGAGCCAAATGTGTCCTGGGCTGCAGCAAAAGCAGCGTGGGCAGCAGGGCAAGGGAGGGGATTCTGCTCCTCTTCTCCCCTCTGGTGAGGCCCCACCTGGAGTGCTGCATCCAGCTCTGGGGATCCCTGTGCAGGAAGGACATTGACCTGTTGGAGTGAGTCCAGATGATGGGCACCAAGATGATCAGAGGGATGAAGGAGCTGTCCTGTGAGGAAAGGCTGAAAGAACTGGGATTGTTCGACCTGGAAAAGAGAAGGCTTCAGGGTGATCTAATTGTGGCCTTCCGGTGCCTGAAGGGAGCCTATGAGAAAGATTGAGAGAGCTTACTTACAAGAGCGTGTAGTGAAAGGACAATGGAGAATGGCTTCAAATTGAAAAAGGATAGATTGGATCAGGCATTAGGAAGAAATTCTTTACTGTAAGGGTGGTGAAGCGCTGGAACAGGTTGCCCAGAAAAGCTGTGGATGTCCAGTGCCTGGGGATCAGATTGGATGGTCTAGTGAAAGGTGTTCCTGTCCCTGGCAGGGAGGTTGCAGTTAGATGATCTTTAGGACCCCTTCCAGCCCAAGCCATTCTGTGATTCTATGATTCTCTAGTTTTGTGATTCTATGAAAATCAATATCCAGTTGTAAGGCAGATTTCATTTATCCTTTTAAATATTTACTGAATTTAGTTTTATTTGCATTGTGCTTAGGATTTTCCCATGAAGGACACTTTGTAAAAGTAAGTCACATTGTTTGGTAGACTGCGTGAAATATTTTCAGAAAGTACTATTTTATGTCATAAAAAGGTATTTGGGAAGCCTGTGTGTTTCTGAGTTCTGAATAACTGTGCAGATGTTGTACCAGGCTAAAAAACAGCACAGATTTTGGACAGAGTGCTTAGTAATTGGAGAAGAACAAAACTGTTTAGAAAACTGCATGGTTTGAAAGATAAATACTAGAACTATTTACGCTCTGAAATAATTTTAGGCAAGTAGCTTGCATTGTGAAATAACAATTCCTTATAAAATATGAAAAGGCTTAGTCTGTTATTCTCAACATAGATAAGTGTACTTTATTGGTTATATAACTTGCATGATTCTGACGAGGAAAGCTTAGAAAATCTCAGCTACTTTGATGGCAAGCAGCAATAAAATTCTGCTTATTAAAAAGCCAAAGAATTACAAATAGTAAAAGATCACTGAAAACCACAATAAAAAGAAGACCAGATTAGTTGCATGCTTTTTATAGAATTTAAATACTGATATATTTTTGGTTGATGTTTCAAGCCTTGGAACATATTATATATTACCGTCAATGGTTTTTATATTTTAAAATGTAATTGAAAACAAGTTAGACTGTTTTCTTTGGCATAAAAGTACATATATCAGGACAATGTACAATCATGTTATTTTGAATTTAGGGATTTTATATTTTTGTTTTTATATTTAGATGCCCGGGGGATGCAGAATTATACAACACTGAGCCATAAGCAGCCACAGACAAAAATGTTGATTTAATCATGCTGTGTCTGTATAGACTTATCAGTGTATTATATGACAACAACTTTATTTTTTATATACATTTTAAAAAGAAGTATTACGTAATAAAACTTTACTTAATCTTTTCAATGTTTCTGAGTCTATCATGGTTAAGCTCTTCGACTTGTTTTGTCAGAAAGGGAAGTTTGCTACTAAGGGGCATGTTAGTACCAATTTCTTAATTCTTTCCATCTACATGACTAAAAGGTCTGGACCACAAGGCAAGGAAAAGGAGAGCAAAAAGTTAGTCTGGAGACCTGATGCTTATTCAATACACATTTTACAAGGTTTTTAACTCAGACTAGCCTGATGCATGAATATTTGAAGGCTCATTTGTACCTGGAGTCCATTGAAAGCCTCAATTTATTTTCAGTGTAAAAGAAACTTAGTTTGTGTGTGCTGAGACTGCTGCATGCTGTGATACAAAGTGTGATTAGTGAGAACAATGGGGAGATTTGTTTAAAAATTACTCTTGATTCAAACTGAAACACCAATACGGGAACATGAATGCTTACTGCAGGATTGACTATATATTAATTCTAGCATTTACCTTTCTGTAGAATGACAGATTTAAAACCCAGGAAACACTTTTGCATAGTTTGTTTTTGAAATTGGTAGAAAAAAGATATGCATCAAAAGATGCAAATTTAAAAATCAGAGCAATATGAATGGGAGGTAAACTGAGGCCATTTCACTTAATTGACACTGCTTGCCATGGGAAAGCAAACTACAGCCTTTAGTTCTAGAGATGTCCCTGTCTCTAATTTTATATTTGGATTGAAATTGGGGCCTGCCAATTTTGTTATGTGTTGAGGTTTAATGCTGCTCAGCCTCTACTCCCTCCACAGTGGGATGGGGAGAGATCTGGAAGGGCAACAATAATAAAACTTGTGGGTTGAGGTAAAGACAATTTATTAGGTAAAGCAAAAGCTGCCCACAGAAGCAAAGCAAAACAAGGAGTTAATTCACTGCTTTCCATGGCAAGCAGGTGTTCAGCACCTCCTGGAAAGCTGGGCTCCATCATCAAGCAGGGAGCCTAACGGTGACTTGGGAAGACAAATGCCATCACTCTGAACACCCTCTTCTTCTCATTCTTCCCTCAGCTTATATTGATGAGCATGATGTCATATGGTATTAAATATCCATTTTGACTGTTAGGATAAGCTGTCCCAGCTGTGGGCCCTCCCAGCTCCTTGCGCACCTCCAGCCTCCTTGATGGTGGGGTGGAGTGAGAAGCAGAAAAGGCCTTTAGCCTGTGTAAGCCCTGCTCAGTCATAGATAAAACATTCCTGTGCCATCAACACTGTTTTAGTCACAAATCCAAAACACTTCAGGATACAAACTTCTATGAAGAATATTATCCTAAATGAAACCAGTGCACTCAGAAATGTGAGTTTCGAGCAAAGTCTCATTCTCTGTCTCAGTTAAGCTGCTGTGCCAGAAATCAATGATAATGGTCCCAGATATTTGTGAAGTACAGAGGTGACGGTCACCTTGCTAAGCCATTAGGCCATGTAGAAAATAGAAGGCTAGGAAAGCAGCCCTGGCCTCCCCTGGAGGAGGACAGAGTGAGGTTCTAGATCCTGCTTCTGTCAGAGTGTATGCATTTAACATTAGATCATAAGAGAAAAGCAGAGCACTTCTCGCATAAGAGATCAGAAGCTCAATTTCTACCCTTTCTGCTCAGCTAGGTTCAGGCCCCTCTTGTCTGTTTGGTTCCTGGTCCTAAGACTCTTGCACTCCTCACTGCCAGTGGTTTTGTTTCAAGAAGGTTGAAGAAGTCATTAAAATTGAAAAGCAGAAACTGTGTCCAAAAGATGAAAGAAGGCAGCTAGACTTTGGCAACGTAAACTTAAGTACACAATAAGGCAGGCCAAAAAAGATCTTGTGGAGCAATTTGCTAGCAGCATAAAAATGAATAATATATTTCATTTTTTAATATATCAGAAGCAGAAACCCTGCCAACAAAATTTGTATAACCAACATAAGATTGATGTGTAAAAGGAATAATGTCAGAAGATGATAAGGCCACTGCATAAAAGATAAAAGAATTCTCTGCATTGATATTAACAGTGATGGCCATTAAAGAAGTTTTTTTCTTTATGGGTGTCAAGTCTAAGGAACTGTCCTAGAAGTGTTTTATAACAAATTAATAGTTATGTATTGTCAGGATGAAATTACTTTTGCCCAAGAGCTTTAAAGAAAATCAAATATGAGATTGCTGATCTTGTTTATAATGGATAGCTTACTGCTTAAATTGGCTTTAGTATCAGATGAATGAATTAATGTAATGACTGTTTTTGAAAGGACACCAAAAGCATCTGGGAAATTAAAGATTTTTATGTCTGACTGCTATTTCAGGCCAATGTTGAAGGAAGTATGTTAAAAAATATCATTCACAGACACATAAATACTTATTCTAAAGAATTAGACTATGACTAAACATAGGACATTTTCATAAGGAAGTCTGTGATTCGCAAATGGAGTAGATGTGTGGATTCTTTTTAAATGTTAACAAACACATATGTGTTATCTGCTTGAAACCCCCTACATACATTTTCAAGAAGCTATCAACTAGATCCTTCACCACTGGCTCATAAAGAAACAAAATTATCAATGAGTAAGATGCAATTTCATGACCAATAATAGGTAAAAGGGTGGAAATTAAAAAGTAGACTTAAGTGGTTACTTGCTAAAATAGGAAAGGTAATGTAGATACCCCACAAGTTGTGGTTTTTGAAGCTGCTTAAGTGTTATTGTATAACTCAGGATAGGGGGTGAATAGCAAGATCCTAAAATTTGGTGCTGTTGTATAGCTTTTCAGCTTGAACAAAACTGAAATTTACTGAATCTGCGGTAAGATTTCACAGTACAGAATACCCAATAAGAAAATAGATGAAATTCAAGATTCAGAAATGACAAATAATGCGTGTGAAGGGAAAAGTCAACTCTGAGTTTACAAACAGGAATAAGCACTAAAGCAAGTATAAATGCCCAGAAATGAAGCTTTTTAAACGGATGATTCTAAGTATCCAGTTGTCAAATGCAGAACAAAAATAAAACTGGAAACTGCAAAAAAGAGAGTAAACAGTGAAACAGAAAATCAAATTATAACGCTGGTTAATTCAACAGTACACCTCTCTTTTAAATGCTCCCGCAGTCCTGATTTCTTCTTCCTAGAAAAGATGTAAAAAATGGAAGCAAATGATGGTCTTAAGTGTTCAGAGTACAAAATGGTTGACTGAAGTTAGGAATGATACAGACAAATGAGTTCAGGAAAATCCCAATTAAGTAAAAGGTTTTCATACAGCTTAAAATTAAACCATAGATTTCATTTTCCTAGAATGTTTGGCTTTCCAGAATATGAGTTAGTAAAAAAAAAAAACCAAAACTAGGGAAAATTCTGCAGAAGCAATTAGATCCACAAAGTAGATGCAACCTTTTGCTTAGGAAACTCCTAAACATCAGGCTACTGACATTTTGGACAATTTCTGGGAGAGACGTATTGCCTTGTTTTTGCCCCATTTTCTTATAGTTTCCCATAGGCATCTTTCCTGGCATCAGGACAAATTAGATGGACCATTGTTATGATCTCAGGAAGACTGTTCTTTCATTCTTATGCAGCCCATTTATATATATATAGTTACTATTACTTTTTCTCCCTCCTATCTAACTTGAAAATCTATTCTGGTGATATAATTTTTTTTCTGTGTATTTTCTAATAGCTGGGCTATATTTGAAAATAGCCATAAAAATGACTGAAGACACAAATGTATAGAAATTTTTGTGTAGATAAACATGAGCCTAATCTGCAGAAGTTGGAGAATTAGGAGAACTACCATAAATATCCATACTATAACTAAAATTCAAAGACCACTGTCTTTAGGAAACCTGAGGAATTGGTTTCATTGCCTTTGAGACAACTACCTATGCATGTAAAATGTAACCTATATGTGTTACTTATTACATCCTATATAGATTTTTTCCTCATATATTGAATACTGAGTAAAATCTCTTTGAACTGGCAAGTGTCTGAAGTTACTATCATATAATACTTGTAGTATTTTGACTAAAGGTTTATATTTTAAGGTACTAGTCAGCATTTCAAAATCAAGAAGCACCTGCACTGCAGTTAATGGAGTGCTGAACTATTTTCTATCTGGGGGCAGATACAGAAACTAAAAGGTATGCGAAATGGAACATATATAAATCCAAAGCTCCACATCTGAAGTCCATAAACCTGCTTCTCAAACTTTGGCCTAGCACTACGGATACCTTCACTGCTGTAGGACAGGTCTTGTAGTTAGCATGTGTGATTTGGGAGGCCCCATTTACAAACTTTTACATACCTCAGCTCTATATGTGGGTCTGCCTTTGGAAACTTTTCTATTGGCTCTTGATTTAATTAATTGATTTTCCATTCTAAAAAAGTTCCAGCATATTACTTTTGATGTATATAAGGCAAGACTTTTTAATTTCTGTGTAGAAAAGCAGATTATTTCTTTAACTCTGTAAGCAGCAAAGATGTTATTTGATATAAGAAGTGATTGAAAGAAAGAATTATCTCTGGCTCCACACTTGGATGCTGTGAGCAAAATGAAGAGATTCTCAAAGCTAGCACATGCTGGTAGATTTACAGCTCTGCTGTAATTGGCGAAACAGTTGACAAAACATGTTTATATAAAACTCATGAAAAAAGACATTTTTTCTTCATGTACTCAGTGTTCACAAGATTTCTTTTCCTCTTTCATTTTCTCTATAGCTAGAGATAGAAATTGACGAGTTTTACAAGCAAATTTTGGCAAAGGAGCAAAATTGTTTACCTTATTGATAGGAAGTAGAAATTACTCAGTTTTAGTAAGATCTTTTCAAGACCCCTTTGTGAAAGTAAGTACTATCCAATGGGCTAAATGAGTTACGTAGGAATATATAGTCTCTGTCCCAGAAGTTTTTTAATCAATGTAATTATCACTGGAACCATGGAGTTACTGTAAATATAAAATATTTCCCAAACTCTTCACTAGGGTCCATAAAAAGTTGAGTTTTCTTAGAAAACTATTTGTGAACGGAAAAAGAAAAGTTAATTTTACGTAGGTCTAGTTTGTCTCTTCTTGTTTTCTTTTTTGCTGTGTTTTGCATGGTAGAAAAATCTCATCAGAAATGTCTTATTCTTCTGACCCAGCTCCCTTTGAAAACTATTTTGTCATCCTTCAGCTCCTTAAAGGAAAAGATGAAAGCAAAAATATGGATGTGTTTCTAATGAGGATAATGAAAGTTGAAAGGGAAGTAGAAGCATTGGAGGAAAAGTGAAATGTGGATACTGATAGATGCTCAGCAGAGAAAGATGGAAATGATGAGTCTGTAATATGACTTAATGACACTTTAGAGAAGAACAAAGATTCGGATGAGCAATGCTGAAAGCAGACACTTGAGCTTTCAGTGAGAATCTGAAGTCCATATGAAGGGATTAGATTTATTACAGAAAATACTATATAAACTTCTTGTGACTTTCTTTGACATAGTATTTAATCTACTACTGAGAGCTGAATAAAATTATTTTGATACACAAAATATTTCTGACACCAGCCTTAAAATATAATACTAAAGGGCAACACAGATCAGCACAGAACTTTCCTAACAGTTTTGGTTACATTCTTACTGGAACTGTCCAAAAGTGATTTTTTTTTAATAGAGTTTTGTTTTTCTTTATAGAGTATGGGTTACATATGTATTTTTTATTTCTGTTTTTTTTTTTTTTTTTTAAATCTCATTTGGTTATTTTGCAGTGTATTTTCTCAAATAAAGATAGATATTTATCTGGTAAATGATGATGATGACACAAAGCTATTCCTGAAGCTAATTCCTCAGCTTCTCAGACTGAGTTTGATAAAGAAGCTGACAGTTTATTGGCTACAGATGATTTGTATGATTGTTGCTTCCTGCACTGTTTTTGCTTTGTTTTGTTTTCCTCTCCTCTCTTCATGTGCTTAATCTTTAGAACTTCATCTGCTATCTATACTGATACTTTATTTTAATCTGACATAAATCTTTTGATGGATGAACATACTGAATATTAAATATTTGGACTATGTCATGAAATCATTTGAATATAACAGATTTTTTACTGTCCTGAGTGTAACATAAACTATAAATTATGTAGTGTCTTTCTTATTTTATCAAGCTGTGGACACTACAGATATAGTAAAATTATCTCATGTTGTCTTACACTAGAAAATGTACAATGAGCTCAATGAAAGAAAACACATTTTATAACCATGGTAACTCTCAGTAATATCTCTAGATTCCTCTCTCTCTTATTTCTCTATGAAGATTGAAAAACGTCATTAATTTTTGTTGATTTTTATTTTTCTGCAAAAGGAGAAAAGGGAAAATCAATGATGGGCATAATTTTAAATCACATATGGCTAAGTGTTTAGGAATCACTGGCACAATGAGCATGGCAGGCAGTAAAAAATATTTAGATTCAAATAAATTTGTCAGAGACAGAATTAGCCTTTCCATAAAATTGGTTTGTCTCTGTAGTATCTCTGCAAGCATTTAAATGATACTTCTAATGATAGTTTGTGAAAAATGTTGATGTATATAGTTATTTTCAAATTTTTTTGAAGAGAATCTGATACTTCTTTGTCAAACTGCATCCAACTGCCCAAAAATCTTAGAGGATTTATACAAGAAAAAAGTATTTTTGAGATTCTAACAGATTATTCCAGAATTTAGCAATAGTGTTGTTTGAGAAAGGCAAGATTCCTGCTTGATACTGTAAGACTGCTAAACGTATTTCAGTGATGTTTTAGAACAACCAGTCATTAACACAGGAATGCCATAAACAACATACTTGTGCTACTGTATTTTAGGGTTATAATAGTCTCCTCAACTTAAATTCAAACACAGGCAGAGTGTCTCAGATCAAAGGCCATGAACGTGCAAAAGACAAGTGTTTCAAATACCCTACATCTCTTTCGCAGGTTGCCTGGAGTTATAACCCTGTTGCAAATCTGTTGCTAGGGCATGTTCTCCTGACTTCCTTCCTGCCATGGAGAACTCCAGGAAGAAGGAAGGTATAATGCCCATATTACTTTTTGCATTGTGTCACTGCCCAGAAGTCAGAGGAGTGGTTCCACCCTTCCACTCCTTTTTTTGGAATGAGAGCTAATAGATGGATGGCTTATGTTAGCTGATTACAGATTCTGTGTGCCTATCTGCCCTTCCTTCTAGATAATTTAAATCTGTGTGTACAGCAGCTCCCCTGTGATCTTTTGCAGGGGGTCACAAAGGCTTCTCTTATTCTTCTTGGAAATGCTGCAGAAACACTTCTTGCCTCTCAAAGGAATTTTCAAAAACAACCCATGGAAAAACAAACTTACAGGATATAAAGATGCAGCCAGTTGAGGAGAGGGGTAGTCCAAATACTAAATTCTTTGTGCTTGGACTTCCAGAACACTACAGAAAATTTTAAAAACATAGAATATACCACTAAAAAGCTGCTTTAAAGCCTTTTAAATTAATACTTTCATTTTGAAAGAGGAGTCATACCAGAGACAACATGTAGCTGCCTTTCTTCCTCTATATTTGACTGTGCATCTAAATTGGCAATTTTAGGTTGAAACTGGCTTCTGATTTTAAAAGGGTTTAAGTGTAATCTAAATTGCATTCTATGATGTAGGAAGGTTGTTTATTCTTTGAAGTGAGTTAGATTTTCATAGATACTACGTTTTGTGAGAAAGTTCTTCAAAAGATTGAGTGTGTCAAAGTGTAAATTAGAAATTTATATAACGATAGTTTAAATGTTACTGTCTTTGGACATTCAAAAATATGATGTAAAACCAAAAGATTCAGGATTTTAAAATGAGTTCAAAATAGTATTAATTTGAAGATGATCTTTCTTTGCTGTTTTGGTTTTAAACTCAGACTCTATACATCTACCTACCTATCTTGTCTTTACAAACCCAAAGATGACGAACTTTTCTAGTAAGACATTTCTGATTCCTTTATAAACTATTATCTGACAAAAAGAGTTTAGGCCTAAAAAACAACAGCATATGCTATTATGAGAGTTAGAAAAAATTAATGAGTCTACAATCCTGAGGCATTACAAAAGACTATATATTAAAGCATTCTTCACAGGTTTTGGATCAACAGAAGATGTCCTCATGCATTGTTAGTGATTCTCCATATACAGATCTTCACATGCAGCTCTTCATGATGCATTTAGATGTCCCTCTCACAGTTAATCTGTGTGCTGGTAGCAAAACACATTTCATATTTAAAATGCCATGGTCTTCTTTTCTTTCCTGTTTTCTTCTACATATTTCTTCCGTATATCTTTAAAATATCTGAGCTTATCCTTTTCTATAAAACATTACCTTTAAAACAAAAGACCTTTTTCAAAGGTAGCTATGGCCTTATGCTGATTTTAATGTGTACTGCCTTCTCATATTTTTTAAATCCGTGTGTATTTTCTGATTTAAAGTGGCATTTTGCCCATATTGGTATGAAGGTTATTAGTAAAGAAAAAAAAAATAGAAAATAGTCAAAGTTTTTTATGACTTCTCCATGTTACAGTTAAGAAATACTTCAAAGTATATAAAGAATACCTGTCTGCAAAAGTCTGAAAAAAATCTCAGTGTTATCAGAGGATTGAATCATTTAAAGAATAGAAAAACACTATGTCTAAACCTATGACAACTGGATGTAAGTAGGTTTCTTACGTATGTGGAGAAAAAAAAAAAATTAATAAATGCAAACCTATCTAAGCTTTGGAAATTTATATTAATAAATATAATTATCAAATAAATGTTTGTAAAGTAGACTGTTATATATCCACATTAGATTTACTTTGAGAATAAGTATTTTCAACAAAAGATAAAAATCTGGAAAAAGTATTTTAAATTCATGACCATTTGAGCATGGGTCTTTTCTATTTGGAAGTCATTATCATATTGCATTTCTACAGTTTAGATTACATGTAGTCTTCCCAAATTACTAAGGCACATTCTTGGTATTTGTCAGAAAAAAAATTCAAAATCAAGAATTGCAGCTTGATTATAGCCTACATAGCTTAAAGCCAGAAGACTTCCAAATATCTAATTAAAGTAGAAAACATCTAATAGAAAACTAGCAAACACTTAATACAGGAAAGAAATGCACAACATCACAGAAAAGACAGAAGAATAAAGTGCTTTTTACAGTAGATTTCATAAAGCTGACAATGTAACACAATTAGACACATCAGGGAGTCACAATGCATAATAGAACATTTTAGAAGTGACAGTAAAGTCCATACAAATTGTGTAGTGTATTGAAGCAGAGCTTCACTTGAATGAAAGTGAAATAGCTGACTGCTGGGATTAGGCATTTTATAATTTGTCTTGTAGACCATGGTTTGCTTTTGGGAAAATTTTGCTGAAACTAGAGACATTAACACTCATTTTTCATTATTTTAAAAAGCAATAGCAGCCCCTGAAGAAAAGACCTCTGTGTGATGACGCCCAAAAGAAAAAGCATGTCTGAAATTTCTCAAGATTTAAAACTATATTTTTAGAAGTATTTGCTGAGCACTTGTTTTAGGAAAGAGTGCTGTTGTATTTTAACCCCAACTGGCAACAAAGCACAACAGAGACACTTGCTCACTTCCCCACCAGCAGGATCAGGGGGAGAACTGGAAAGGTAAAATCTAGAAAACTTGTGGGTTGAGATACCGACAGTTTAATAGGCTAAGCAAAAGCCATACACACACAGGCAAAGCAAAGCAAGACAAGGAATTAATTCACCACTTCATATGGGCCCGCAGGTGTTCAGCCATCTCCAGGAGAGCAGGGCCCCACCACACATAACACTGACTTGGGAAGACAAATGTCATCACTACAAACTTCCCCCCTTCTTCCTTCTTCCCCCCACTCTATCTGCTGAGCAGGATGCCATATATCTGGATCTGGAATACCCATTTGGTCAGTTTGGGTCATTGTCCAGGCTGTGCCTCTTCCCATCCTCCTGTACACTCTTAACTTCCTTGCCGGTGTGGCAGTATGAAAAGCAGAAAAGGCCTTGGCTCTGTGTAAGCCCTGCTCAGCAATAATGAAAACATCTCTGTATTATCAGCCCTGTGTTCAACACAAATCCAAAGCACAGCCCCACACCAGCCACTGTGAAGAAAATTAACTCTACCCCAGCCAATCAGGAATTAACATGAATGCAGCCTCCATGTGCATAACTTCAGGCATTTCCAAAACATCAAGTGGTGTTGTCTGTAACAAGTGCTCCTTGATAGAATTCTGGCTGTAAGACCCAGAGAATTAAATTAAATTATTTAAAGGTTTCCTTTTCATTGGTCCATCCTGTGGTTAGAAAACAAGATTCTAAAATGATTTCTCAAAAATCATCAAGGCCATGTGATTAATACTCATTTCCATAATCAGCTTTCTGTCTGAAAGGGTATGAAACCTGCTGAATACTGTGCTAGCAGCTCGGTTTAAAACAGAGAATTCTGTTACTGCTTAAGTGACTTTATTCATAACCATTTTTTTTCAATTTACACCTACTCACAGGCAAACAAATATACAGGATGCAAAGGTAGCTTTGTGTAAAGCTTTGTGTAATGCAACTTCATAGCTGAAAGTTTTACGGCTATTGTTATTAAAATCAAAAATTTCACTGTTTCTTCTGCGAGCTGAAATGAACTATGTTGGAGATACTACCAAAGAAACCTACTTTAGAGCACATTTATTAGGCAGGGAAGGTACAGACAAAGTATGATTCAACATATGTCTATTTTGACCGTCGTGGGTACTGGTGGAAGATGTTCCTAAGTCATGGAAAAAGTGGGCATAAAACATCTAAAAGCTTTAACTACGTACTTCCTAGATATAGCCTGATCTGTAAGCCACAATCTTTTGGTTACTTTAAAAACTCAATTCAAGTACGAATTTTCTTGATCTGTCTCTTCCTTGGTGCCTGATTGCAATTAAATATTCTGCTCCCACCAGAATAGAACAGAGCTACGGTTACTGCAGTAATGTATTCAGGTTTTTATGTCACATTCATCTAGAGCTTTTCCAATAAGAAATGTGATGATGAGTTCAAATGTGGTCTATCCTTCCCCTCATCTTCTCCCAGAGGAAAGAATCATATGTGTACTGAAGTGGTTTTTGCTGATTTATTTATGTTTAATATGCACACTGTGCTACTTGGGTTTATATTAGAGAAGAAGTGTACTTTACCTTTCATCTGAAAGAGGTTACATGGTGATATTATCTATGCATTTCTGAGTTATCTTAGAATTGTTATTGCGAATAGGCAATTGTCTGTGGAGAAAACAACATCTTGAAAGTTCTCTTCTTCCTTTTTTTTTTAACAGAGAAATGTATAGTGTTGAATTATATACACCTTCTGAAAAATAAATGTCTAATTTAAAATAGCTGAATGCTTGAGTGATTAAGTCATGCCCATGGAAGAAGTGTTTCGAAAATCTTTCTTCTGAAATATATTAAGTACCGTACCATGCAAGACAGTTCTTCCAGGAACAAACTAATGCAGTGCCAGAAAATCAGCTTTTTTAGCATTGTCAAAGTATTTCCAGCTATAACACAGTTTTACAATCAGATACTGGCATGAACACCACAATACACCTGAACTGCAAGAGTTTTTTTATTATTACCTATTCTTTCTGTCTACGAGAAGAGGAAAATTTCACTAGATATGTAGCACTTTATGTTATTTTTAATAAGGCAAATCCTCCAGGATCCTGTCATAGATTCTGTTTCTGCTAATAAACGCAAGCTTTAAGTTGTGCTGCTTTTGAACACTCTTGTAAGATGAAACTAGTGCAGAGACCCTGGAACTAGCTAAAATGACAGAAAGTGATACAGCTGTATTGGTGCAGTGGTGTTTCTGAGGTGGTTTTTGTTAACTGGCAGGTCCCACAACATCACAGTTGCTGCACCACTCTCAGACACATGCTGGTAGCTCTTTCTAGCACTTTCTGGCACATTCCTGTCCATGTAACATTGGCTGACAGCTGGTTAAGGCACTTCTGTGCTATAATTCCTTGCTGTAATATAAGGCGATGAAGGCCTGAAATCTAAAAGCACGTGAACCTGTCTTCCATTGAAATCCATGTATATAGTTCTATATGCTCTGAGCTTCTTACACTAAGCCACTTGATCAACACAAATAGAAAATTTGTGGAAGCATGAGAAACTGAAACTGGAAAGACTATGCAAGGAGAAGATTTTTAAGCCTTATTTATTCTGACCTAAAAAATATTAATATAGATTTTTTTCTATGATAGTCACACCTTTATATACGTAATTACTTTCTAAGATACTCTCAAACTGTTAAGCACAGGCATATCAGTCAGTCATTTTGGGAGTGGACTTGAACCACGTACATGATGCAGATTCTTCTCAGTCCTTTTTGAACTGCATCCACAGACACTTGCACATCCATTACTGAATCTTCTTTACCTCCTTCTCCAAGGAAAAGAATATTAGATTCTTTTACCTCGGTCTTAAATGACTTCTTTTGGGCTCAATCACTGAAGGGGAGATTCTGGTGAACAAGTTTTAAGACGACAAATAGTGCTGATGGGAGAAATATGCTTATTTGCAAACTACTGATGCTATTAACATAGAGACTTTGATAAAAGCCTGATGCGAAATCCAAGATGTTAGAAAACACTAGTGCAGTTATTGTAAAAGCAATAATCTTCAAAACCTATTTTTCCCTCATCTGCAGAGTGATGAGTTGTGTGTCACAATGTGAATTCTATGTGATGGTCTCTTAATTCTGGAACACTGTTCAAATATATGGATTAGAATTACTCTTGTAATTCTAAGTTGGGACACAACTGTTGGAAACTCAGTGAAGCTGTTCTGTTGCAGCAACATGCTGAGGCTGTGATGTTGAAGTAACTGAAAAACAGGGTGGAAAGAAGAAGTTATGGAAAACAAATATAAAGAGTGCCAAACTATTACTTTATGAGCTGCTCTTCTGGGAAACAGGTTTAGCGGATACTTCTTTCAGGGAAATGAGTGCATGGAGGGTTAATGATAAAACTGGATGCAGCTGGATGCTATTGCCAGTAATATCACACACCTCTGCATTACACAGTGTTCTGACAGAGTAGTGCTCTTTTCTTCTTTGTTCTGTAGTTTTCTTGTTTTCTTTTTTTTTTTTTTTTTGACTTGGCTGTTGGCAAAAACCGTGAAAGCAGACACAGTATACACAGACACACCACAGGGAGTCCTCTACACAGTAAGTTACCCAAATAATACTTTGTGAGGTTTTTTCCAAACCTCACTTTATTTAGGAGTAAATGTCAGCTTTCCCACCAACCTGAAGCTATCACTAAGAGAACTTGTATAACTATTGTCATTGAGTTATATCTGCTTATATAAGAGAGGAAAATAAATCTAAGTGTCAAATAAACAACAGACCCTTTCAGTACAACAGATTTAATTAAAGCAATCTATTTTGTGATAACTATTAAGAGCTGACCTTCAACTAATTCTCAACAGAAAATACAAAGAAGAGTCTTTTACCTGATATGACTGTGCTCTTGAGAAATTTTAAAGTCCTTTAAAAATAATAATGCATGTTTATTTAACTTTTATAACCATGCTATTTTCTGTAATCATACCTATATATGAATTAATGTATGTACATTTATGTGCCTGATGTTATTTAGAACTCCTCCTTGTCTCAGAGGTAACTCTGTTACAGTCTGTCCACGCAGCTGTTCTCCAAAGGATTCCTCTTGTAAACATGCAGAAGCTCTGTGGACCAGAGCTTTACAATTCCATAAAGATATTCTTCTTATTATTCATTAAAAATACAATTAATTTGGCAAATTTTCTGATTGTATCAAACCTGAGTTGATCCATACATAGAAAAGCCTATGTCTCAGTGCAACAGACTGGAAAAAGCATTGTAATATATAAAGAACAACCCTTAATCTACCAAAATGTGACTACTACCTGTTTATGATTTGAGATCCAACTCATATTAGACATCTAAGAAAAAGGCAGAGACTGAGTTACTAATGTACTTCTGAAAACTAACAGAAATTAACCTACAAACTTGGAAGATAGAGCTGCAGGCTTTTGTAGGCTTTTAAGGAATGTGGAGAAAATATATTTTTATGCATTTGGCCTTGCAATCATGATGTGCTTGTTATTTTAGATTGCTTTTGCAGGCTGAATTGTTTAGAAGATTGAAAACCAAAACAACTGAAGAACCCAAAACCTAAACTAGCACTTTCTTTTAGGTGTATTTGCTCATCTTTGCGTCTCTGCTGGAATGTTTGACATATGGCAGTAATTTTCAGGTATAGTGATCCAGAATCACAGAATACTCTGAGTTGGAATGGAGCCACAAGGATCATCAAGTCTAACTCTTAACTGAATGACCTACACAGGGATCAAACCCACAACTTTGGCATTATGAGCACCATGGTCTAACCAACTGAGATAATCTCAAGGTTTATTCATAATGTGAAAGAGAAATGGTTTTCCTATCTTGAAAGATGTTTGGAATTGTGAAAGCCCACTTACACAAACGCAAAAGTTGAAATCCCTAATAAATATATACAGTGAATGACTTCCAAGGACAAAAAATATAATGGTGTTAAAACAATCATGCTTAAATACTGTTGTAGCAGCTGATATCTAGTCTTGCCCTTATGACAGCATCCATGTAATTTTGGGCAATTTAACCACACATGCCCAAGGACCAGAACCTTGTAATGTTCCACTGCAGTTGAGTTTTGAAGGCTGAAGGTCACTAATGCTTTGTGCGCTGAATTTTGTCACCAGCTAGTGCATGGATTTGACTTTCTGCACCTCGGTTTCCTGTCCTCAAAACAGGGGTATTATCATCATATTCCCCTCTAGGATAGTTGTAGTAAGTGCTTCCACATTAATGAAGCACTGGGATACCCTCATCATGAACTCCTTAGAGAAGCATTTGAGAGATAAATCATAACATCTATTCAGAAATAAGGTTTGAATTGTATGAAGAAAGTAAAGCCTTGGGTCACACACTGAATAATGAGGGTAAAAGAAAATATTGATCATCATATTGATCACTAAGTGAGTATCATACATTCATGGCCTGTAGAGAGGCTGAGGTCCAGTGGAAAATATGTTGTGTAATGGTGTAATTAAAGATTATAACATAATGCATATGTATGAAGGATAAAATTAACATTGCAATAGGGACCTTAAATTTAACATTTTTGAGCGATAGAGCACTCAACCTAATAAGTTCTTTTAACATATATTTGTGGGTATGTACAATATATGTATAGGCAGGACTTAATTGTGCATATAAATTATGGACTTCAGGGAAGGAAAATTTAAGAAAGAGTCTTTTTAAATTGTGTTTGTTATGTGTGTGCCCATAAATGGGCCCTTTCCAACAGAACAGCACGGTGGGGTTGAAATCAATGGAAGTAAAGTATTATGCATTGAGTAACAGAGTGGTGAAACAGATTCCCTAAGGGATTTTTCTGCGAACTGGTGGTCTGATATATCAATATGGAAAGTAATCATGTCTTGTCACCAAATAATTTTTTTCTCACCTTCAAACTATATATTTGGTCAAAAAGAAGGAGTAGGTGTGACATGCAAATTCTGCAGCATACACATCAGAATTTTACTCCATCTATCTCACATGTCCACATAGGTTGACATCACAAGAGTCCTCCGGGGAAAAAGGCTATTACAATAAACAGGATGAAGACAATTTTAACCAGATCTACTCAAGATACTCTTTTTGACTTCCATACCATTGATAAATATGCAGGACTAAAATTGACGCTTTTAATACTGAAAGAAAATTTATCACTTCAGTCAAGCAGATACAGCCCCTTAGCTACTAACCATTGTATTGTATCAGTAAGGAGGGAGGAGGAAAAGAGAGAAAAAACACATGCGAATTATTGGCTGTTGCTGTTCTTTTACTAATTGGGTAAAATCACAGTAACACAAAAGTGAGCAGAGGAAGTGAAAATGAAAGTATTAGAAGTCTTTCTTACCTTTGATTATGCAAAACCTGGAGGATTTTCTTTATACTTTTTATTTTGTTTCCATGAAAAATTAAATGTAGATATAGATTTTTAAAACGCCCTTTTCCCTCATCTCCTTCTAGACATATTTATGTATGTTCCTCCATATATTCACTTGTTTCTGTTGAGATTTTTTTTTATACATTTTTTTATTATATTTTTATGCTTGCTGGGTGTAAGTGTTCAAAGTTGCAATTGCATCAAGTTACCTTGGCAGAACATGTGGTTGCTATCGTGGAATGCCACACTTCTCCCACAGAGATAATTGTGTTCCAGTAGTGGGTGGAAGAAGATTGTTCTTCCTTTGCATAATATATAAGCACTTTGGGATCATCTGTGGGTGACAGAAGCTGCTGCTAGTGTCACTGACTTTTAATCTAAGGTGGTTAAAACTCTTTATGTACTTTTGTCGCATCCATTTGACCAGTGTTATTTTCAAACATGGCATCAGCTCTTGGGTGGCCCTCTGTGCTTTTCGAATCATTCAGCGTTAAGGAAACTCCCCAGTCTGATCATTCAGGAAACTCCCTGGCAGTCACATCCCAAGGCCACAGACTGCCACTGCTGGGACTGAAACCCCTTCGCAGCGGGTGGCTCCAGTGACCAACGGGTCTTCCTTGGCTCCCCACACACCCACTCCACAGTCAGATCAGGTTTCCTCACTGGTTCAACCCCAGGTATCCTGTGGCAGAGTCTCAGATTTGTTGTTCCATAAAGCCATTTATTCACAGCACAGTAACACAGGAGCAACCTGAGCTGGTGCCCCCAAGGTGCACCCCAGTCAAGGAAGCCCTGGGGTTTTATAGCCCCATGGTCCACCCACAGGCAAGCCTCCCTCTTCCTCTGTGTCCATCCACAGTAGATGGTCTTCATCTTTGTTATGCAAAAAGTTGGCAATTCCCAGCTCCTGTCTCTCAGTGTCCACTCACCCACCTTCATGCTGTTTTTTATCCCAAAGTTGGGCAGTTCACAGCCTCTTGTTTCAGGCTCCCACCCAGAACTCAATCTGCATCTCAATCTGCAGTTTGCAAGCCAAGCTACCTGGACCAGATATATTCCTCAACATCAGTTACACAGTCCCATATATAAAATTCATTTTTCTAGATAGAACAAGAATATTTAAAAGATTTTGTTAAAAAAATCCATAAACAGATGTAATCCCCTTTCCAGATGATTATAGAAAGGATTTGAACACTGTATAGATTTCAGTATTGTAGATAATCATTATCCTAGTTCAAAACCATAAAGTAATGCAGATACTCTATAAGAACTTACTATAGATGATCACATTGTGTATAAATATGTTTTAAAGCACAAAATTTGACTGAGGATTTATTTTCTCACTAGTAAGTTCTTTTAGGTCCCAATTTAGTTAAGAAAGTCCTTGGTTAATTAGCAAAATTTTAAGCATATACTTAGGTCACATCGACTTGAAAAGAATTTAGATATGTGCTCATACTCAAACATTTATGGGCATGTTTCTTTAAATAAATGCCATTACTGGTCTGTGGATCTCCAATACTAAAAATCAGATTCTACTCAATAAACTCATCATGAAGCCTTAATACAGGCAGAATGCCAATAAACAATGGGTTACTCCTATGTTGCTCTTTAAGCCAGGAATATGCAAAAATCTGTTTGTTTGCTTTACAGAAAACTCAAACAATCTTTTTCACTTATGTTGGTCTATTATATTAAATCAAAGTGGGTGTGCCTTGCCAATATATATTGAAATGGATGACAAAGCTCAAAGCAAATAGAAACTGAAATAGAGATTAAATAACTTGGGAGACCTTCATTTTAGCTCTGCTGCATGGCGCAGAATGAATGTAAAGTCTGTGGATATTAAACATTATAAATGGCATCTTTGTAAAGAACTGTACCATTAGCCTCATTTTATTGACAATTAACCAATGTACTGATAGACCACGGATAACCTTGGACTTCGTCAGCTGGCATGAAAAGAAAACTTCCTGCTGCAAATGTCTTTTCTGCTGTCCTTACCTATTCTGCTAAGTATTGAACCGGCACCAAATTGCAAGTAGTGTCACTGACAAATACTGCATTTAGAAGGGCTGATTTAACAAAGTAGCAGAGCAGCAGGCTGGTTATGGCAGTGACAGCAGCACTAAGAGGATTTCAAAGCATTGTTAGACTTTCTAAATCTTTCCCTTATCATTTTTCCAATTTCTAATTTGCTCACTCATGCAATGCAATCTCTTTTCTGAAGTCATTCTGTTTCCCTTTCTGGAAGTCAAGTAGTAAACTGGAGTTATTCCCTGCTGCACTACCTTGGTTCCTTATTTTTTTGGCACGTATATATTAATAACTTATTCAAGCAATTCCAGCACTTAACTTTCTGTATCCTGGGCAGAGTGAAAAGCTGCAATAGGCTGTAGAACTATGTAATTGGCCTTTATACGCTGTCAGCCCTCCTGCTAGATATGACTATGCCAAATACGAAGATGGAAGTGGAAGAGAGGAAAACTAATCTGCAGAAAGCATCCCAAATTCAATTAGAAATGCTTGGTATGAAAGAAATTAGCATTGAACTGAATAAATTCCAAGCTTTGGCAGACTGAAGGTATGAACGCCAGATGCAAAGTGATAATGTGTGCAAAGGTTGATTCGTCATAGGAAGTAGCAGCCAAGATATTGGTGAGATAACCAAGAAACCAGAGAGATGGTTTACTGTACTGAAATATGAAAAGCACTTGAGAAGGTGGTTGCAGAAGACACCAGCAAATACATCATTGGTCATATAGAGGAGGTTCTGGAGAGAAGCAGCTGCTGGAGTAAGATTGGAAACCGGTGAAAGGGCAACAACAGGTGTATCCCTCACTGATAAGATTGTATATCCCCTTCTGTTTCATTGGGAACATAGAACAGCAGGTAGAGAGGTCTACTTACATAATGCTGTATGCCGAATTGAAAAAGAATCTGCTAAAAACCCCACACAAAACAGTGATTGGCTTTGCACAGCAGAAGTCTGTAGAAATGACAACTGAGAAAACAATTTATGTGAATACACAATTGCACTAGCAGCAGCACTTTTTTCAAAAGATTGTTGAAGACCCAGTAAATCATATAAACCTGATTAAATTAGTTTCTTGAAAGTCAAAGAATTATTCTGGTGTAAGACTCTTTGAATAATCCATGTAATATATACAAACTTTATAGCAGAATTCATTCTGGGGAAGGTGGCAAACACATTTCAGAGGTCAAAAATGAGGATTTGGGAAGAGATGTTCCTTGAATTTTGTGTGATTGATTTTAGACAGGTGCAAAACATTGAACTTAGGAGAAATAAGATACATACATTTGAAATAGGCACTACCTGACTGTGTAGTTGGATGAAAAAGATAAAAGGCTTAACATAGACCTCAAAATAAATAGAAGCCACTAGTGTGATCCTGTTGCAAAACAAGAAAATCTCATTCTTGAATGAATTAAGATGACTGTTGAATGTAAGACATAGGAAGAATTCTTTTTTCCAGCTCTTCCTGGCTTTAGTGGATCCTTGGCTAAAACAGAGTCCAACAACATGGTTTAGAGAAGATTGTGATAAGTTGCAGAGAGAAGCAAGACTAATAAAGCATTTAGAAAAAGTGAACTATGAAGAAAAAGAAAGGTTGAAATAATTGCATTTATTTGTTCTATCAGATAGAACAATAAGGGACACAAATTTCTTTTATTAGGTAAAAACTGTTATAATTACAGCAGTGAATGATTATTCTCTGTGAGCATAAGGTCTAAGACAGAGAGAAAGCAGTTGAATTTTCAACAAAGGCTTAATTTAGATTCCACGGAAATTTTTGAAAGCCAAGGGTTAGAGAAGCAATATGAGAAGATGATTGCATAGACTGTTGGTTTTTGTTATTTGTTTGTTTCTGGGTGTTTTGGTTTTTTTAAGAGCCACTACGTATTCTTTTAGTATTTGTTGAAGTAGTTTTTATCTTGCCTGTGTGCAGGTAGGACTGGGTGAAACCTTCAGCTCTGTGATTTCTAAGATTCTGTGCTTAAATGACTGAGAAATTCACCAAATACAACAGAAATTTTCTACTCAACTGGAAAACAGAGAGGCTATTAATCAAGATGTTTTATGGAGAACTCCAGTGACTAATGAATTCTTGGTAAAGATGAATGGAAATAACTTGCCAATGTGAATGACATTCATTGATTATGAGAAAGTTACTGACTAGCATCAGAGAAAGAAAAATGCTGTTCTGAGAGAGACTCAAGCATAACAAAATACTATCTGCAGTTTCTGAGAAACAAGTGGGCTAGACTGTGGTTGACACAGATGGGAAAGAAGGAAAAGACAGCCCAGAGCAGTGCTTTTTGTCTGTAGTCTACAAGTGGTACATTTATATAGAAGTACCGAAAGGGTCCAGTGCAGTCTGGGGATGCACTGTGTGAACTTGGATGAGTCAAAATATCACTCTTATCCCATGTCTGTCGCAACGACGGGGTGCAGCATCCCACATACAGGGTAATGAAAGCCCAGGTTCAAACAGACTGTGAAAAGGGAGTTTGGGAGGAGTTTGGTTGGGGAGGGGAAAGGAAGAATGCTGGTGTTCTGCCAAAACACATTTAGTTCTGACTTTAAAAAATAAAACCCCTACAGCACTGAATGCTTATTGCAAATTAAGTTAAAAGAATAATACTCCCTGAACCTGGGCTTTAACTTTGGCCAAATTCCTTTGAAGAGGGGGAGAGTAAAGAGCTACCAAGATTCTTAATTTCCAAATACCATTTATTTTCTCATTGGAAAAACTTATTGTTTCATGAGGACCACAAGAAAAAGGTTAGGCACTTTTTTTTTTTGGTGCAATCACCATTTTCTGATGGGTTTTTATAACCCCAACCACTATGATATATTTTCTGTCTTGGTCTGTGGATGCTTCTACTTTATAAACTAATAGATCCACAGCTGCACTGAGCAGGAGAAAAAGTAAGATAAAACCAGAAAAGCAGCATTTTTTGAATAGAAGAAAAAAAGAACTAAATATGTAGAAAATGGCAAGGCTGAACTGTTCAAAAATCACAAGGAGGAAGTCAGCAAACTGCCCCCACCTGCTGCTTTACACTGTATTAGCATTTCTACTTCTCTATTACAGTACTTTAGGAAAGACATTGCGACAGAACAGGGATTACTTACATGGAAAATGCAATAAAGTGTGGTCAAGCAAACTGTACAGTGGGCTCATTGCGATAGCAGCAGTCAGGGATGAAACCTAAGAAATGGGAAGAATATTACTATTGTGTCAATAAATGTAATTAAAACTGAGAAGGCAATTTTATTCAGAATCTGTAATTCCTGCTTGCTAATATGTCTCTCTCAGAAATTTACCTTTCCAAATGATGCATCTCATATTAGTTCTCTTCTAGTTCATCCTGTAGTACATTTCCATTAGAGACAAGCAGAAGAAAAAAGAAACTGTATTACAAACAACATCAATTCCTAGCATTAAGAATGAATTAGTTGAAAGAAAAATGTGTTATGAATGCTTTGTCCTGGTTATTCTAAACTTGAATTGAATTTTCACAAAATCTTTAAATTACCTGTGTGGAAGAAAAACATCTGCTTGCTTGTTTGATTTTGTTATAGGTCTATTTATACTTTGTTATTCTTCACTAGCGCAAAAATTTGTGTATAAAACATTAACTTTGATGTATGGCAAACAATCTTGCTCTAAAATATGTGAGTGGTGGAAAAATCCTGTGGAGGCAGGATGGGAAGGAACGTGTGTTTCCCAGGAACAACTGTGGATCTTGTGGACCCATTGTTTTGAGGCCTGGCTGCCACAGCCAGGGACAGTGGAGTGCAGCCCCTTCCCACTGCTGATCCTGAGGTCAGGCTCCTGGGCAAACAGTGGCATCCTGTGCTCTCATGCTGGGAGCTGTTGCCAGCTGCATTTCAGCCCAGCTTCAGCCCTGCTGCCTCATGGCCCTGCCTTCAGGTGCCCTGTGGGTCCAGACCCTGTCCTCATGGTCCTGTACAGCCATCCAAGTGCTGTGTCTGGCCCTTGTTCCCTTCACTGGGCCTGATCCTCTCCCCGATCCAAGAACACCCTGACCTGTTGCTGAGTAGAAGAGACTGCTCAGAGTGGCCAAGTGCCTCATGTTCTACCAAACAGCAGTGCAGAGTTTGATGTCAAAAGTCCTGTTGAAGCTAGGGGAGCTGTGACACCTTCTGAGGGTTATATACAGAGGTACACCCTCAACACACCTCACCTTCCCATCAGGCAGGACTTGGGCACATGCCTGTCATCCCAGTCATCCTTGTTGGTGCTAATTCCATCCCACACACTTGGCTGTGTGGAAGCTGCTGTGATCACTGATGACAGCTGTGCCAGCTGTGGTCCTGCAGCAGGCATGGGACCAGGCAGAGACCTTCACAAAGGAATATGTCCTGATGCTGGACACAACATGTTTGCAAAAAGCTGAACTTGTGTGATCACAGCAATGGAATAGCTAGGAGACCTGATGCATGGAAAGAACTTGGCAAACACCTCAAGGATGCCTTGGCTAGCTCATAAGATTTAAAGGGCAATGCATCCATTTCCCTTAATTCAGCGGTAATTTCTCCATCAACAGCGAATATTGCAGCCACTGAGGAGGAGGTGTCAGAGAAGACAAATGGGCACCAAAAGTGTGCAGAACTGTGGTGAAATTTACACAACCGTAAGGAATTGTTGTGTAGGGTCTAGCTGTCTTCAAAGGATGATTTGTATTGCAGTGGCTTGGAGAAAAAACTGAGTATGATAAATGTAAATGCATAACTTAAACCTAGTTAATTTCTTAATTCATTACAATACTTCTTTCCTATAAGCAGCTTGGAAAATTATTGATTAAACAAACAAACAAATCCTAGGTTAATTTTTGGCTGGTAACTGCTCTAGCCCTAAATCATATGCTGAATCTGAGGCAGCAGTGTGCTTATCAGCCTCAGGTCATGTCCTTAATGCTCAATGAAAGGGAAACCTGTTTCTCATTCAGTGATTGCTCAGCTATAATAAACTGCTAACATTTTTTAATTTGATACTTTACATACTCATTATACTCTGGTATCACTTAACAGTACAGAAAGTTTGACAATTTCCCCAGGAGCCATTTTCTCCTGAAGCCTGAACATTTCATTGCTGCACTGTAATTTAAAGGGTTATAGAGACTTGGTGTAATAAATTACAATGTTTATGAAAATAGCCAAAACCAAAGACAAACTTAAAAAAAGACCCACCCAGCTTCAACACACGTACTTTTCAGTGGCTTCAAATAATGTACAGGGGTGCAAGTTTTGGACAGAGTACTTTAAACTGTTACAGTCTTTATCTCCACAGGAGGGGAAAAGAAATTTGCATCATAACTATCTTAAAAGCTGATTTATTATGATACTTTTTCCTCCCATATATACCCATTTTTTTATATATTTAAAAAAGAAAAATGAAAAACCAAACCACACAACCATGTTGAATTTATTTATCCAGTTAGAAAATACAGAGAAAATACTCATTAAAGTGCCTTGCATAACAGAACGACTAATCTAATATCAGAAAATAAAACAGGCTTTCAGGCATTAAAGCTTAAGCTTTCAACTTTCCTTCAGACTGTATTTCTACATGAGTCAGAGGGGGTGGGAACGGGCATGAAAGCTGTGTTAAATCATCCGTTGCAAAGGGAAAATAATAAAGAATTCAGGTTAATAATTAGAAAGAACTTTAAAATTAATTAAACAAAGCAACAGGACACAAGAGGCGTCAATACTTTATTGAGCCAGGAATGCACATTGTGAAGCGTAATACTGTACACCAAAGCATATTCAGTCACCTGAGATACCTATTAATAGACCGGTTAGGCATGGGCTGATATTTAAAACAATTCTTAGTCACAAAGATCTTTAGGATTTGTTGAAAATTTGTATGTGCTCATTCATAGTAGCAAGCAGTTTTTAGTGGGAATATAGTGGCGATACGTTACAAAAAGTAGTTTGTTTCCCCATTGTAATCTCCTTCTGCGTCGCACCACGGCCGCCCGGTGGCCTGGCAGGAGGCAAGGCGGTGTCCTGGTCGGCGACCAAAGGGACACAGTCCTCGTGGCTGGTCGGAGCGCTCTGCTCAGAGGCACACAAAGGAGCAGGCTGCAGCTTGGATGTTGCCGAGCAACGGGACAGCGGCGAAGGAGGTAGAGGGACCTCTCTGGTGCCCACAAATCCAGCTTTATTGATAACAAAGTAACAAGGCTGAAGGGAAAGCACGAGAAGAGGCGGGGGGGGGAACCAGAGAAGCCTTTTTATGGTGCTCTAGAAGAGGGAGGAACTAAGGGAAACAGTCCAATAGGGAGATGATGGGGGTGACAGGTAACCAATAAGGAAAGGAACAGGGGAGAACTTTCTGGAACTTATACATAGGCAATTAAACTGATNGGACTAAAGAACAAGAGAAGGGTCTAGAAAGAGGGGAGGAGATGTGGCAGTGGCAATCACCCAGAAGAGGATGGCCTTACGTCTGATGGTCATCCTCTGAGCTGGCCTCAGACCCGCCCTCGGGGTCGAAGTCAGGAGCAGGAAAATTGATCCATTTAATGACATCCAGCCCTGAGGTGGGCTGGGCCACTGCAACATCCTTCTTACTTCAGCCTCTGTAGCGGCTCCTTAAGAGCTTCTACATAAGGTGAAGGTCCATTCTCCACTATTTTGTGGATTGTTTTTGCAAGCTGATGCTTCTTTGAATACTATTCGTCTGTGTCCATATTGCTATGATGTTCAAAACCTGAGCCTAAACTCTGTTGTCATTCACTTTACAAACACTTGATTTAGTTTCCTCCATCAGAAGTGAGCTAACTGATTTTCCATGCAGCAAAGCGCAGGATGGATGATGTTTTTTTGTGGTAGGAAAAAAAGAATTCAGATTTGTGATCCCCTCCAACACAGCATGGAAACTAGCCCCCGTCTTTTGCTGTTAAAAACCAATCACTGAACTTGAGCACTGCTATCGCAGGTAGCGTGCTAGTGGCTTTTTAGATAGAAAGGCTGAGTGTTTTTAGAAATTAGCTGAAAAAAAGTGTGTCTCTAAAAAAGCAAACCACTAAAACTACAGAAGAGTAGATGCTGCCTCACGGCTTCAAAAATGAGGAAGCACTCTGGACATATCTCTCTCCTTCGTTACTAAATGTTACAGCATAAACCACGGAGTACTCATAGATTGACAGTATCTCTCAAGATGAGGAAAGGGCAGAAAGGTAATCCAGAATTAGGGGGGAAGGTAACTAGGGGAGATAAGTGACAGAAAAATAGAGGCCTCAACAGATGCTTATATAAATTTGGGTCTGTAGAAGGAAACAGAGGATTGTGGAGACCATCAGAATATAAAACCCAAAGGGAGGTGTGAAGCCAAAAGACCAGAAGAGAGACAGAAAGAAGAAAGGAATAGAAGAAAATTTTTCTTTCTGAAGGCAGGTTTTGATGCATAGCTGTGGTTGACATTCAGGATGAGAATAATCTACCTGTGAAGGGCAATAAATGACACATGTAGATTAGAGTTTCGCTGTGAGATCAGATTCATGATCACTGTTTATTCCAGAACCATCTCCCACACTGAATATGTATTTTTGACACAAAAGTCCAAGTATCCTGTAACAGCCAACCCTTGTATAAGCTCTCCCATACAAGTCCCATGTATTTCCCGAAAGATAGGGATTGTTTCAAGATTTAAGCTTGTCTTGCTTTATTCCACACATATGCTCCAGATATTCATGTTCTTATAAACCTCTAATACTTTGAATTTTTTAAGTTCTTTGCATCAAACAATACCAACTTTTAGCATGCTCTACTGGGCCCTCTACTGATTTTCCCTCTGGAAAACTGTTTCAGCCGGGAAAAGAGAAGGATTTCTGACAACTAAACTCTCAAACTTCTGATATTTCAGTTGGTGCCTGAAGTTAACTGTAGTGATTTTGGTAGTAATTTACCATGTTTGATACTTGTGCATCTAAATTACCATTTAACTCAGGTGAGGAAGAAAGACCTTTGCAGCAAATTTTCCGACTGTAACCACTCTGGTTTGCAATGTGGAGTTATTTAAGGGTACTGAATTACATAAACTGAATTACTTTGGAATGAAATTAATCAGAATTATTCCAACTTTTATGTGGAAGCTAGAAAAAGATGCAAGACTGGAGATATTCTGAAGTAAATCTCCAGCAAACTTCATGTATTATGGACATCAGCTTTCAGCAACAGTTTTTTCACCCAATAGATATGCTCCTGTTGCCTAAAAGAAACTGCTAATGCAAACATAACCACAACCATCTTTAATCAGTTTTACAGGAATAAGGTTTGTCATAGAAACTCCTTTCTGGTTTTGTTGTGTTCACTCCCCCCGTATATGTCCTATTCTTTACACATTGGAAGAAACAAATCAGTAAGTTGAGGCGAAGGAAGTTAGGCACAGGTGAGTGCTACATAAATTTGTGGGGAACTCAAATTTGTGGTGGAAGAGAGGCGATGAAATTCAGTAACTGATTGAAAGAGGGAGCATTGGTAGGTAGAGATGTGGAAAGATTGAATCTCCCTTGAGAAGATGAAAGGACAGTTCCGTAATTGGGAACAGCAAGGACCCATTTGGAGGGCAGAGAGGAAAAGAGAAGTAGTTAAGATAGCATAGTTTTTTTCAGATCTTCAGTTCAGCTCCAATGCATTGAAGTAGTGACCTGAAAATAAAAGAGAATGGGGTGGGAAAAATGTTGTGTTGTTTTATTTTATTGAAACTCAGAGAGGTTTTTTATCATAAATGCACATTTGTGATTGCTAATTTTATTATAAAGAGAGTTTATAAAACAATGACATCCATCCCTCTGGTTATGTGCTAAAAATAACTAATATTTTGGCAAAGAACCTGGACTTCTCCTACTCATTTCAGGTATACCCAGACCTATTGTGCATGCATGGCATGGCACTAGGATTATACACTGTAGTATTATTCAAATATGCAAAGTCCCATTGACATAATAGTCAGGGGAGAGTATGGCTTAATGTATCTGTAATCCACATATTAAAGCTTTCTAAGTATGATTTGACATGACATCCATAATGCCTCTAAGCTTTAACTTTCTATTGTGCCTGTGACATATACTCCACATATTACAGCATAGGACTGTCTTGTGAAACTCAATTTCTGATCCATATTTTCTGTTATGTTTATTTATTTATTTATTTATTTATGTGCAAGTCTCTATATACATACATATGTCTATAGCTTCTAAATATCCCCCCCGACAAGATGGGAATTCAGAGATGATTCCTTCTTCCAGTCTTTAGTTCCCCCTGCTGTGCCAATGTGTTGAAGTTAAGTAACCTTGAAAGGCTTTGGAATGTGTCTGTGCCATCAGCAGGGGAGTAGAAAAGGAGGTGTATATGGGAGCACTAAAACTGCAACCTGCTGACTCCACTGATATGTCACAAACACTCAGGGAGCCACTGCATGCCATAGTCATCCTCCTGCATTCTCATCAAGCCATCACTAAATATGGTAAGTTCCTACTTCCTAGCCTGCAGTTGCAGGAAGGATCCTAGAGGGTTTGATAGCTGAGCCTTTCCCAAATATCATGGATATCAGTGCCATGGAGTTAATGGAGCTGGTCCTGGTGGCAGTTGTGCTCTCCCTTGTGAAGTCACCTTGCTTTTACGAAAAGCTGATGGCAGCTGCTGGGGAGGGGCAGCCACATGTTTCTTCTAAGGACTGAAGGGAAGCTGACATGGGTGGTAGTGACCATAGCACGACAGACCTCTTGCCAGTAGCATCTATGATGAACTTATGTGACTGCCCTGATAATCAGCTTTGAGGCAAAAAATGCATAATTGAGACTGTCTGGTATCATCTGTGGGTGCTAGAACCCGTCTGCTTGCACAGTGGAGCAAGCTACTTAATGGTGTGTGCTTTGGGTGTTTAACTAGGCATGTGATGATTTTTCATCAGTGTTAGCAACAAAGCTGTATCTGTCAGAATTAGAAGGCAACTCCAAAACCAGCCCCAGCTAGGTAATGTTTGTATCCCCAGGGAACTGCTTGTTGAGATTTCTTGATAGGGGGAAGGGGTGTATTGTGGCAGGAAGCATATGTGAAGGAAGAGAAGCCCTAAGTAACAAAATCCCTTTTGAATTATATTGAAAATTAATGTCATAATCAGAGTTTGTCATATATATATATATACACACACAGACGCACATAAATACTCATACGGAGAGAGCTTCTAAAATAATTTGAGTGCCTTCATGAGTTTAGAGATCTCACAATTTTATGACAATGCAGCCCTAGTCACTACTTCAGGGTAGGGAAAGAGAAGACTCAGGCAAATGTTATTTTAATAACTTTAGCAGACCATGCATTTACATCTCTAAGCCCTTCTCTGTTCACACAGATATCCTATCATTAGCTCCATCTAATGCTCCAAATTTAATATTCTTTGTCTTTTCCTTAAGGAATGAGAGTGCCTGTCTATATGATTAAATCACTATAAAGAAAAGGTCTGTCAGTGTTCCTCCTATACAGCAGATCATGTTGAGAAATATGATAGTCCTCATTATGCAGCATTCCTTTCACTCAGCCTGATCGGGTTCCACAAACAGGAAATGTTCAAATTGCCGATACTCATTTGCATAGCTTGCCTGTTTGCCTGCTGCTTTTCCACTGGGACCTGTCCCAGGCTGCTTCAAAACCTTTCAGTGAACACTTATATTATTCTGTTTTTTCCACTCTTGTATTCGTGAACCGACTGATGGTTTTTTACGGTATCTTTTAAACATTTATCTCCCTGTTTACTGCCACCAAAGCAACATGTTTCCTGAGTCTTGTCTATAGAAAAATGCACACCAGAGACTCTTCCTTTCAACAGCTTCTAATTAGGCAGCTGAGGTTGAGGTCTGAGCAAAGCAATTTTAAGGGTAACTTCCTTGAGCTGGCTCCAGTGCTTCCTGCTTACCAGAGCTCACTGCCTAAGAAGCTTATCAGCTAACTTCCTGCTGGTGAGACACTTGCCAATCATCTGACATTTCTTCTTCTCTGTATCAATGAGCTGGACTGCTGTTTTGAGAATAATAAGAAGTAGAAAGAGGAACTGACCTTGTACAAAGGAGTGTTATGGCTTGCATGCAGAACACAGCCGCTGTTGCGAGCAGTGATTCAATTTCTAGGGCACACACAGTATTAGGTGAAAATATTGCTGTTCCTGGAATCCATGCAAATCTGGGCTTTGCACAGCCTGTCTCTTTTGGCTCTTGATATTGGTTGCTTTGAAATTTTTAAGGGATTTTCCACTTTTCCCATAATGAAGGGATGGTTCCCTTCTGTTGTTTTCCCTCCCCTAACTTCACTGCCTGACAATGTTATTCTAAAAGCAAACAAGTTTTTTGGTATGTTGTTCTTAATTCTGCTTTCTCACAAAATGACAGTTCAGTCAGTACAAGCAGCCTTAAACTTGGAGAGGTATGCAGCAGGTAGCATCTAAGTTGTCTCTGAGATTTTTGGATTGGACATTGGCCCATCTGGCTCATAGGTGAAATTAGAAAGTATCCCTCTTTTTATTGCAACTTGGATAACAAACACAGGGATTTTTTTTCCCCTTTTGTTCTATTGAAGCAAAAATGCTACACATAGAAAGCATAAGTTTTTTATTTTTGCTATTCCATGCCAAACTTTTCCCTCCTTACTAAACAGTTACATCATTACATTCATCCTTTTGTCAGTAAAGAAATTAGGGGAAAACCACAAAAAGGTACATTTGAAGCTATATTTTATATAGAATGAAGATGTTCATCTGTCCAGACTAAGATTTTATAATATAGATGTGGGGAAAAAAAACACCCAACAAACACAGAAGAAATTATGGTTTCATAGCATTCTCTCATTACAGAGTTGTCCCTGAAAGAGCACCTGTATTTATACAATCTGTGAAGCATTCTGTAGGTTTTATACACAATTTTAAACCTTTTCTTTTGATACTGTGAATTTGAAACGATAGAATTTGTTGAAAAATTAACCAGTATCAAATGTCTTGAAGTTCTAGAGCAAGGAAATATCTCTGCTAAATTTAATAAGCTACAAATAGAGGATGTTTACCACTCAATCAGCTCCTCCATACATTTTCTGTGATGATATATCTAAACCAGCTACATTCTTACTATTTACTCACAATTAACTGACTATGGAGCTCTGTGCTCTCAGGATTACTCCAGTGGAGAGAAGAATGATTTCTGTGATAAGTATATTCTAAATACTCAGGCGCTTAGAGAAAGACATGCATAGGACATAACTTTATCCTTTCTGTAAGATTTTCAGACAGGGAAGGAGTTTCTTCTGATTTTTCTTCATCCCATATGTTAGGCCATGACACAACTCATTTCTGACCATGCTGCCTTATGTTTTATTGGCTGCTTGCCCATTCCTTGGGGCAATTTCACAACATGTCTTGAGCTCTATTTGATTCACTCCTCTGAGGTTGATTTTGTCCCTTGGTGCCAATGTCTGCAATATAATTGCCTGTGTACAGGCTGCTTGCAGTCAGAATTCTTCTGCTGGGTACATTTTGACACACCCCATGTGGTCCTCACAGTCTGCCAAAGCACTTGCTGCATTACAACCTGTTTTCTTATCAGCAACAAGTGCCTTCCGTGATTTCTTCTCCTCCCTCTGTTGTCCAGGCATTATTTTTGTAAATACACCTGTATTTTGGGGGGATACTTCTGTGCACAAAAGGCATTTAATAGCTAAGGATAATAAAAACAATCACAGAGTTTGTTGGGTCTTTATTGTTACTGAGTCACAATTAAAAATTTAAGGAGTGAGTAGTTTAATGACATTGTTTAAATCCATAAAAAAATTCCAGGCACAACAGCTCCCCATCTTTTATGCAATCAAGTTATTCACCCAGAGAGAACAGAATTAATTTCCCACTTAATTTCCCACTTTGGTATGACTAACTCCACAATATTCTTTAACTAAACCAACAAGTTTTTCTAGGCAAGGGCACATTTTAACCCTTCTCACTGAAACTGTGAGCATGCTCAACAAAAAGCTGAAGAATAATGTATTAAAAGTGAATACAAGAGAAGCATCACTCTAGCGCATTCATTTAGGCATTCACCTAAATGAAACAGTGTTTTGTTCAGGACTCTGTTCAAACAGCTCTTTATGCATTTTACCTTTAGTGGTCTTTGGATAAATGCATTAACACTATAGAATAACAGGGAAGTCACTGCACAGTCCGTACCTCTAAGTCAGGCAAGAGCAGAGTTAGGTTTTTTTGGTCAGGATTGTAGTACTTGCATTTAAACGTCTGAATTCCAAATTCCACCAAAACCCTTTGAGATCAACTCTTACAGATATTACTTTGTCTGCCTTAAAGGGAATACTTTTGCTTGTATTATATCTTCAATATTAGCAGGCATTGTTGATCTCAAATGAGTTTGCAAGTATCTGGGACTCTGGGGATTAGCTTCTGGTACTCAGAGCTGTAGGTTAGTTTATTTCCAAATTGAAGGCATTAAAGTTACTGTGCAAGCATTCAGAATTAATAAAGACAACTGCAATGAAATTTAATTTTTTAATACTCAATCACCTGTTTATGGAAAGGTACAAAATTTGCACAGATATTCCAGCTGTACATCTGCACTAGTTGCCTTTTTGATGTTACTCAAAAGTTTTGAGTTGGGATGAACCTGCTGGGACTAGCACTGTTAGTGCAAACAAATTACATTAACGTAATAATTCAATGTATCCTGCAGGTACTCTGTATGGACAAACCACAAAATGACGGAATATGCATTTAAAGATCCAGTCTGTAGCTAGTGTTTTCTATCTTTTTGAACAGGATGCAGGAAGGAAATCCTGTAGTATCATGAGATTTTAGAAACAAAGAATGAAAAAAATGACCCATGATTACATTGTATTTTTTTATTACTCTTTCCTATCCTTGGACTGAATGTATAGACATAGCAAGTGTAAATGAAGAGTCATGTAAACCCACTTTTTTTTATTACAAACAGCTTTGAATTCATTTAACACTTGTTAAGCTAGGGTGCTACTGCTACCCAGTTTTCTGTCTTTCATCTGTAAATATATTCCTATTTGGAAAGGAGTAATTTTTTCTAGATATAAGTGTCTAAGTACCTGTTTAACTGAAGTGTACATTTATTCATGGCTAGAGAGACATGCTAAATTACCTGAATTTAATCAGGTAATTAATATACCCCATTCTTCAGAAGTGCCTTCTTATTTTTTTCAACCAAGTTTCATTCCTTTTGATTGGTAAAAAGCCAAGGATGTCCTTCCCTCAAGTCTCTTTCTTTTGTACTTCAAAAAAGAAAAAAATTTCTTGCATGAAAGGAAAACAGTTCTGATTTCATTTTAAAAGATAATGAAAAGGAGTCAAACTTTTATCTTAATGTTAATATTATAACTGAAATGCTGATTAAGTGATTAGTGACTGATACAGTGAGCTAAGGATCAGGTTGTCACCTGCTGCACTTTATTATGTCTCTAGAACAGTACCTCCACATCTCATCTCTGTGGCCAGCCAAGTGTGAACCTGTTGCCAGGCCCAAGTGTATGCTGCACATGCCTAAAGTGCTAAGTGCTAAAGGGTCTTGCGCTCACATTCCAAATTATGCACTCTGTGTGGTGCTCATGTACATACCTTCAGCCTTGGTTCCATCAAATTTGCACCAAGACAAACTCTTCCTGTGCGTTAAACCATGAAAGCTTTATGCACTCACAAAGTATCCCTTTTTTTGGTCCTGATGGAAATGGCTGTAGTACTTCATGTGGATGAAACATGAATCTTGATAGGTCCTCCAATCTTCAACCCTTTTTTCCCCTTTTGAAAATTCCTGACTAGAAGCACTTTCTCAAGACAAGATTGCAGATATGGGTCTCTTCTTAGTACTGTGGACAGGAATCAGAGTGAAAAGAGCACTGTTAAGTCTATCTTTAAGGCTCTGTTCACATCAAGAAAACTGCTTTCTTTGATAATGACATTATCAAATACAGTTATTTATTTCATGATATGGAGCACACTGCCTGGGGCATCATGAATAATTTATAGGCTGAGATTGAAAAGATATTTTTATGCTTGGGCCTTGTATTGGGAAGATGAAAATAGCACTCCATTCTTTAAAGAATTCAAAAAGTTCTGAACAATCAACAATTAAGCGAATTAGAGCAAGGTTATAGGGATTTTTTTTCTAGACAAATGTGGGTGGGGAGAAATAAAATGACATAAAAAACCTTAGGTTTTATATGCTTCATTATGACAATAAGACTTTGAGGGTTTTCCCCACAGAAATTGGAACAATGTCCTCCCTCTGACTACATATTGAGGCGAAGTTGCTAGGACAAGATGTAGTCAAAAAGCTTCTCCCCTTAAGTTGTAAGCTCCTTCTCTGTTTTATTAATCTGCAAACATACATTTATAGTGCTGTACAAGTAATACAGTAGATCATAATAGAAGCTTCCCATTAGCCATTATTAGAAAAAACAAACAAACAAAAAACCAAAAAAACACCACCACAACCACCAACAAAACAAAGAAAACAATTTGGAGAAGAGGTCAACACTGAACTCTTTTCTACTGGTTGAGTGCTCTCGGTGTAAGGAAAGTAATAAACTCTAGCCACCTTCCAGGACAAGAGCTATTGGGTGAAGAGAGCATGGAAGTATGATCTGTCTCCTTTTTTTCTGGTCTGATTCGGGTTTTTTTCCCACTGTTCTGAATGAAAATGGATGTATGTGTGTGACCAATGTGTATGGATCATGCCTGATGTGTGCATGTTTTGTGCTTGCCTAGCAAGTTAAGCTTTCCCTAGGACATAAGCAAATGAACACATATTCTAAGGATTCATCCAGACTCAGGTAGGTGTACAGGCCAGGATGAAAATGCCTGAATGCACAGAATCTGGAAGTTCCCATATCTTGAAAGGTTCTGGGGGGGTCACATATTTGGATTTGCAATTCTAAATTCTACCTCATTCTAGTTTTTTAAAAATATACATTTCTCACAGTGTTTTGTGAACCGTGTTTGGTTACATACAGGAAATCTAGCTGTTTGGGAAAAGTGAATTTGTATCTTTATCATCTTATCAATATGATGAATCTCTTAGAGCCTTTACCCAATTATTCTTTATCTCTATGTGTATGTGTTTTCCTGCACTCATCTGAAATCCAGCGGCTTTTACCAAAAGCGGTTTTGAGACAATCCAGCACTCTCTAGTACTTCTTTAAATGAAAGATAAAATTTGTCTCAAAGTGAAAGCCTAAATTGTCTCTTACATTAGTTATCATATAAATTGTGTATTGCATTTTTTTTCTGAAGTATTTTGTCCTGACTGTTGATGCCTCTTCTATTAAGTTACTGACCCTACAGCAGTGGTACTTCACTCAGAAAATCACACATGGACAAGGTTTGCAAGATATTTCTAGACTATGGCAATAGAATTATAAGATTGGATTCACCCTCGTAATCTCTGCTTCCTGACAGTTTTTGCAGAACTCGGATTTGCTGGATGTGTAGAATTCAGTATCAAATTTCAGCATACACTAGGGATAAAAATGATGATAAAGCTAGAAAGGAAAGAATACTGAGCACAGACCAATGCACAGGATGTGGAGGAACTGAGATAGTAAGAAATGGCTTCTTTGATGTAAAGACAATTAAAAACCCTCCAATGTAATTTGTGGTGGATTGACCCTGGCCAGCAGCTAGGCAGCCCACAGCTGCCTGATCACTCCTTATCCTGAGCAGGGTGAGGGAGAGAATAGGAGGAACAAAAGTGAGAAAACTTATGGGTTGAGAAAGACACTTTAATAAGAAAAGGAAAGAGGAAGGAAGGGGAAAAAAAAAGATGGTGCAAAGCCAGTCATTTATCACCTCCCACAAATAGACCAAAACCCATCCAGTCTCTGAGCAATGAACAGTACTCCGCACAAAAAGAACTTCCCCAAGGTTTTTATTGCTGAGTGTGATTCCGTAGGGCATGAAATATTCCCTTGGTCAATTTGTGTCAGCCGTCCATTCCCAAATTCTTGCCTACCCTCAGCCTACTCACTGCAGGGACAGAGTGGGAGAGAGACAATTAGGCAACTATTGCTCAGCAATAGCCAAATCACTGGTGTGTTATCAACACCACTTTAGCCAAAAATCCAAACCAGCTGCATCTGGGCTGCAATGAAGGAAATTAACTCTATTCCAACAAGACCAAATATACCAGGCCTGGAAAATAAGTTGAGAAATGAAGAGGGAATGAGGTCTCAAACCCATATTTTCAGCTTTTTTTGTTTGTTTGTTTTTTGTTGGTTGTTTTTCTGTATGTTTGGTATAATTTTCTAGTGTCAAAACAGGCGTTTTAAAAAAAAAATATATTGAAGATCATACATGGGGAAAAGGAAATAAACCCACAAAAATAAGTCATAAAGTATGCTACATCGCTTTCTAGTATTTCCCTCAATATCTATTTCTATCACAAATAAGATCAGGTTTGATTTCTGATGGTTGGCCATTGCTTTAATGTCAGAACTAGTAAAAGTGTTGTTCTGCGGGGATATCCCACTTACATTGCTAAGCGACTTTGGTGTGCTTATCAGCAGTAAGGATCCCGTGGCTCTGAGAATATCTGTGAATGCCCTGTGTATTTGTATCTCTGCTTCAAAAGTTGTATGGGGTTTGGTGGTTTTTGTTTTTTTTTTTTTTTTTTTTTTTTTTTTTTTTTTTTTTTTTTTTTTTTTTTTTTTTTTTTTTTTTTNTTTTTGTTTTTGTTTTTGTTTTGTTTTGTTTTGTTTTGTTTTTCCCCCCACAGGATTACATTTTTACTGATCCACGCAGGAGATTACCCAGAATGTTATAGGTATAGCCAAAGGACCATTTGGTTTAGATCTTATAAAAGTTTGACCTATTTTAGATAAATCTATTAAAACATTAATCTAGCTTTATATTGTCTAGAGATGGGATGTGTACAATATATTGTAAGGACAAGGAGAAAGCTACAGAACATGTCTGCATAATCAATAAAGACTTAGAATCTAAGCCTGATGTAAAATCTTAGGAAATATCCTTATCCTTAGACTTTTTCCTTCTTTTTTTTTTTTTTTT
>VZTI01003755.1:4481357-4516513 GCA_013397865.1 Struthidea cinerea | reverse complement strand
TTTTTTTTTTTTTTTTTTTATTATTATGATAATGGTCAAGAGCAATGGAATATGAAAAATTTATGAAAATTTATGAGGTTTAATGTAATTGCTGTCATATTTACAGGGCAAAAATACAAGAATCTCTGAAAAGATTTGAATTTAATTTGCAAAGAGAAGAAAATTTAGTTCATAAATCCAGGGAAAAGTTTTTTGAAGTAATTTATATTATCTGAATATTTTTTCTATTCATGAAATTTTGGAAGGGTAAAAATTCCTGGTGACATTTGGATAAATGCAGGGGAAAGAAAAATAATATAAAACTCTGACTGAACTAAACTGGAATATCAAAGAATTCTTGTCTATCTTCTGTAAATCATTTTGCTCAATAACGAGTGCTTTTTCTACACCTTAATGCTTCTACAGTGAAATTCTGTTTGTTTAAGTAATTATTTTCCTCAACCATCTCTTACAAACATTTCTATTGAGGATTCTGCCCTCCTAAAGACTCACTAAAAGAGAACTTTTGCCTTAATATCGGCACCTGTTAGTGCAAATCCAGCATTTCAGACCAAAACTTTGATCAGACTTTGTAGAGAGCTGACCCTGTTATGCCAGCTGTAACCTCACAAGCCAAGAGCTGGAAGGTATTGGTGCCTTAAACTGTCACAGATCGAGGTGAGTAAAGCATATTGGCTCCAAAGACAAAGACTGAAATTCCAATGCTGAAGATACTGGCAAAATCTCTTTGACATCCATAAGTCAGAATGATGATTTACAGGTCATCAACATGGCAATTCCACAACTACTTGTACCACAGAGTTACAGGTGATGTTTAACAGATGTGTGCAGAAATAGGCATGTGGATTCTTTCAGGAAAGTCACAAGAGAAAGGTTTATTGTATTCAGCATCTTCCCTCACCATGTATTACCCAAGATGTATTTACAATAACCACAATGTTTTCACTCTTTGAAATAATGATTTAATAACTCTTTTCCAATTTAGAAAAACAAAACCGAAGGTTAAAACAGGTCTACAAATTAATCAAAGAAAAATATAAGACTTATTTCAGACAGATACACTGTTGTAGGCCTCTTTTCTAGTTGTTAATGAAAACTCAGGCGTGTGTAAACACTTCTAGCTTTTCCATTATATGCTTGTTTTCATAGGCAAAATGCCTTTTTTTTTTTTTTTTGAAAAATAGAAGTAAAATATTTTCATGACACAGAAGAAGGATGTTAGGGTTAATTAAAATCAGTGAGTTGCTCTGAAATCTCATGTCTGTGAAGTTACATCATAGCAAATTTCAAATTTTTTAAATTAAATGCATTGAAAATTGGATATACTGGATACCACATAAGAACACACATTCTTCTAAGATTCTCTGACTGATTTCTTGTCCAGACAGGCCTGGATAAACCCCAGGTAATCATCTGGATGCTTATCCAAAGTGAAAAGAACACAGTAAGTTTGAACTGTGTTCTTTAGCCTTTGCATGAGATTTTTATGAATAGCACACAATACATGAGGACCTCAATGCTGGTCATTTTAAATAGGTCAGAGAAAACTTGACTGTTTCTTGATACAAATGGAAAAGGAGTTATCTGTCAAAATAACTGAAACTGCAATGAATGATATCCACTGTATAGAGCACTCTAAATCTAAAAAAATTCTGATAGACTTTGCAAATGATAAGCCAACCCCTTTTATCTAGGTATAGTGAGTAGGTCCACTAGAGAAACATTGCCACTTTTGCAATTAAATGAGGCTTCTACTTCTTACAATAAATTAAATCAACATATCCAAGGACAATATTTCAAACTTTTATATAAAGTCAAATCACTAAAAAAATCTGGGGAAGGACAATGAACACGCTGCTAAAAAACCTTAGTTATCTGTCCTCTCTTTTGAGTAGTATGGTTCAGCACTCTATAATTTGTTTTACTGAGTCACTGTGTTTGACTTATTGACATGGGTGGGATGAATTTTCTGGATAGAGTCCAGCCATGCATATATAACATACATGTACATACATTTAGCTCTTTTAGTTATACTATGAATTTTTGGGACTGAAATTTCAAGAGTTGTCGCTGTTACGTCCGAGGCGCATAAAGAAAATGACACAGAGTCCAGGCTCATGAACAAGTGGAAGCTGAAGCTTTTCTTTAATAATTTTCTGACTACTATATAGGATAGATCTCAAAAAGTGTGTTGAGTGGCAATAGGTAATTGGTTCCTCGGCCATCCACTCCTTGAGAGGATTGGCCAAGTTCTAAGATACCTATAATATTTTCAAAGTCGAAGCCATAACAATCTTGCAAAACAACTTGTGAATGCAAGAAGTTTATGAAACTGTGACCTTGTTTAAAATAGTTTACATAGGAAAGACAGTCTTCTCACAGAATATTGAGAAAAGGCTGAAGAATTTCTCTGCTTCTAGCTTTTTAGCACCTACAAAGAGTAATCACCTCCAAGCATGTATCGTGTATCATTTTATCTCTAAACACAGGTTCATCTGGTGTTTAGACTGGTTCCAGTTGCTGGCACTGTTTGACCTTGGAAAAAATGCTATAAATACATGAATTATTTGATGCTGTAACTTACTCAGTGGTGCTGTCTGTTGATATTTCAGGTAGCATAGTGGTTTTAGAATCCAAGATACTAATCAACAATGTTCTGTGTTGTTAAGGTAGAAGCTGCTGTTTTCAGGGGCATAACTGTGCAAGAAGGAGCTGGAATCATGTTGGAACTACTTTCACAGCCATTCCTCAAAACACATTTCTAAGTCTGGAGAAAAGAAACTGACAGAGAGACAGAGAGTGTCTAAGATCTTTGTATAGCTGAGCATGTGATCCTTTCACAATACATTCAAGATCTTTCCTTTTGCACTTGTATGATAGTGGTTGGCTGACAACTGTACTTTCACTGCAGGTTTACTGTGTGTATTTCTGTACTTTTTCGCTAAGATTTCTTCCCAGTCTTCCCGTGGTCCCTCTCTTCACCAAATGCATAACATTCTGCAGAAGAGTCCTAAGAAACAAATCACCTTTGTGTTTATGACCTGATTCCCTTCCAAAGAGGCTGTAAGTGTGGTTATCTTACTCTAAATACTACTAAATAGGAATGAAGAATTAAAGGCTATAGGAACTGGACTTGATTTTCTTTAATGTTTCTCATTAACTGACCATTCATAAGAAAATGTGAAAATTGCCTGTTCCAACATTTCCTTTAGTAAATCAAACATGAACTTTGGGTTGCCATGCTACAGCCAATACTATTCTTTGAAACTATGTTATAGTTAATATCTGCACCTCTGAGGACTTGAAACACCCACCACCAGATAAAACTAGCAAATTTCTGTTGATTTCATACTGTGAGGTTGCATTCTGACTAGGACAGGGTGGAGGTTAACACAAGAAATCTTTTCTGCTCTTACATCTCACAAAGTTGAATACATTTCCCATCTGTGTGACTTTGTGTAATTCTGTCTGTCTGCCTCAGATATCCTTGGATGCCATCTATAAAATAAGAATATAAGTTTGGGAGTTTTTGTAAAGAGTTCTGATATCTTAAAAATAAAAAATAACATGTAAGTGAAAGTACTGTTGTTTATCATCATGCATGAATATGAAATTCAGTCTGCTGCCTTATTTCTCCTTTTCACAATGCAACAGGATTATGAATGTCAAATAGATTTTTTGGTTAGTCATAATACAAGAATAACATGTTGTGCATAAAACTTTGTCAAATTAAAACATTATATGCTTCTTTTGGAAATACATTGTATGTACATCCTAAACAGAAAATGTTTCACTAGTTACAGTCATTTTAGAACAAATGTCTTTGTCTATAATGTTTGGTTTTCCCTGATGAATAGTTGAAGGTCGCATTATTAAAAGTGTTAATAAATTATAATATTTATGTTGGGTTATTAGACCTGTCAGATAAAAAAAATTATCTGATACATTGGATTCTATCTTTTTCTATTTCCCTTTAGGTAATTCAGGGAAAAGAATTTCAGAGTTAAGAAGAGAATAAACACAGATTTGTGTTTGTACAGAAAAAATTTAAATTACTAAACATTTTTTCCAATTTTGTGTAATATGACAAATGCATTTTTGCCCCCAAACCATTGCAATTAGGAAATCATGGTAATTCTACATTTTTCTTTGTAAAAACCCTACAGCATTTGATGGCATGCTGATTTTTTACCCTAACTTTCTGCCAAGCCATAATGGCCCTAAGCAGCCTCACCTGAGATCCTGACTGATGCCTGGGACCATTTCGGCTCAGGTGTGGTGGAGGTGCATCTGTCTTCAGCTGTGCCTCTAGGGTAGACCTTCAGATATACACTGTAACCTTGTACTCAGTCCTGCCTTTGGCCCAGACTCCTTGTGCTTCCGACACAACAGAAAGAAGCTGTGAAGGGTCTGGAACAGAAGTCTTTGAGAAGTGGCTGAACTAGGGTTGTTTAGTCTGGGGAAGAGAAGGCTCAGAAGGGATGTCATCATTCCCTACAACGACCTGAAAGAAGGCTGTATCAAGGTGAACGTTGGTCTTTTCTCCCAAGCAGCAAGAAATAGAGTGAGGGGAAATGACCTCAAGTTGCTCTAGGGGAGGTTTAGATTGCCTACAATGAAACATTTCTTCACCAAAGTTGTTGTCAAGCCTTGGAGCAGGTTGCCCAGGGAAGTGGTTGAATCCCCATACCTGGAGATTTTTAAAAGACATGTAGATGTCATGCTTAGGGGCATGGTTTAGTAGTGGACTTTGCGGTGCTGGGTTAATGGTTGGACTAGATGATCTTAAAGGTCTTTACCTACCTAAACAATTCTATGATTCTAAGATCTTTTAGGTAAAGACACCATCAGAGCCTTCAGTGAATGTGAAGAATAACTGTCACATAGGCTGTAGATGTCAAGCTACTCTTCTACGAGTTTTTACTCCTCTGCAAGCACGTCATTTCAGCGACAGAATTAGGTGTGGTATTCCAGCTGTTAAATTGCTGCATCATATCAACCAGGCATAGGCTGAAGGGATAATTCTAATAGACTGTACTTAGTGAATGCTCAGTTCCTAGACTAGGAAAAGCTTCTGCCTCAAAATCATGCTGATGGAAAAGAAATGTACCTTCCAGTTTGTTAATTCGAAGTAGTGCATGTCAGGTACGGATCTATGATTTTAAAAGGCTGTAAACTATCTATTGTCTCCAAAAGGGACTGGATTCAGAGTAGCATCCAGTTGAAACATAATCTACCTAAAACTACAGTTAGGTGTCATTTTTTGACTGATTAAAACTTCGTTTTATTGCATTACACTATTGCAAGTAACCTAAAAGCATGTTGGTATCTGCACTTTTAATTAAAATTTCAAATCCATCCTGAAATCTTTACAATATTGTCTTGCAGATTGTGGATTTTCCATCTTCAATAGCTCTCAGAGTTTCAGTTTTCCACAGTCTTTACACAGTCTGTTTGCATTTCCAGTTTTACCTTTCCATTTTTTTATATTCATTTTCATTACAATCAATAGAATAGACTGACAAACCCAGGTAACTTATGAATCGAGTGAATCTCAGTTGAACAATCCGTGACTCTTCATCAAGAGGTACCAAGAATAAAGGAAACCTTTGCCTTATTTCCCTCCACCACTGCAGGCACTCTTCCACAAGCCTGTAGCTCTGCATAGGGTTGTTGTGACTTAAGTCAGGTCCCAGCACTTCACCTTGTTGAACTTCTTAAAATTGTCCCACATATGTATTTGAAATCCTTATTTTGGAACTTTCTTTCAGGATAGAATTATGCAGTGGACACTGATGTTTGTTTTCTCATTTTATTGTGCAAGAAATTTACTGACTGAGCCAGAAAACTACCTCTTCACTCTGATTAAACCTATTCCAAGACTCTGTGGTTTTTTTTGTCAAGTAGGATGAGAAATCTCCTTTTTACTTAATGTATACTGTTGAATTTTACTTCCCGCAGCAGATATAGGAATTCATGCAAGCTACTTTCGAGGCATTCAGTTTCAAAAAGGATCCTGGGTATTTGCATATTTTGCATTTGTAGGTCTTATTTTCTGTTGTTTCAGCCGGGCAGTCCAGCTTGATCCTGATGCATCCTAAGAAATATGATAACTGAAGATTTAACAGGCTAATTTGACAGGTGAGCGTTTCCTGCCTTCGGAACACGGCAGTTGCTGTTTCTGTGTAAGGAGCACCCTGTTTGCAATGAGGTTTGAATGGAAGCTCTGTCTGCAGATTGTCTCATGAATATGCACTTTTCTTAGCGCTTTTATCAGATGCGTAATGTTTTGGTCAGTCTTGTCGCTATAATCATCTACAAGGACTTAGTGTTCTCTGTTCCGTAATGACAAAATTGCTCACAACTCCATAGATTTTTCTGTCACTCCTGTTTTCCTGAGATGTTGCTGACCACTTTCTGAGACCTTGCTGCCCAGTTATATTTATTGTGAGCCTTATTGATTCTCGCTTGAAGACCTGAGCAAAGATTTCTGGTTTTGTAAATTGCTGTGTTTGGAGTGTCTGTCATCATGGAATAAAAAACAGAATTGTAGTTTTAATGTACTTTTACTTGAGATCATTGTGAGTCTTGGGGCACATACTTACTTAGCCAATCTTGTATGGGGGAAACACAAGGTACAACCGTAATATTTTGTCTACAGTGTCTGAAGACTCATTGTTATTGTAATGTCTGTAACCACCTTTTTCATTTAGTAGAAAAATTTACATTTACTCTGATTGAAATGACATTTTTGTAATTTTTGCTGACTTTTTCTATCTTATGAATCACACAACTGCTCCTATTTATTCCTGGCCTTGTCCAAACCAAAGATCCCATGTACAGAAAAACAAATACAGCCATTCCATTTGAATGGCCTTTGCAATACCAACCGCAATACACAATGACTGTGCCACGTGTTGTGATACGCTACCATGAGCTATATTGCCCATGTTAACTTAAGAGCAAAACTAATACTTTCAGAACAGAAATTAATAGAGTGCTGTATCATCATCTTTGTGTTTCTGCACTCTATGGATAAAAAAAAAAAATAGAACCTTGCCTTCTTCAGGTGTCATCTTAGTTCTGTACCTGCAGAGCTATTTTAATACAAAGACTCCCTTCTTTTTTTGTTGAATGTAATGCCTCCAGAATGTAATGCATATGTATACTAGTTATGGGAAAGCACTTAGTTGTGTGTCTTGTTTTCTGTGCTCATCTCTTTCTATTTGTTATGTTACAGATGAATGTTCACTTTCATCTCTGTGGTAGGGTGACTTGGATACTTCTCTTAGCTTCAGGTGCCAGGATGTTTGAAGCCTTTCCCAAAAAACATGTTTGTATGAAGTAGCAGAGGGTGACTGATTGACATAAAGCTTATGTTGCCAAATTATAATGATAGGAAATTATAGTACTCCTATTGACTATACATTTTATTTATTTGCTTTTTTAAAACTGTGAACAAGCAAGTTCTGAGAACCCTGATCAGTGGGTGATTAGAGAAAAATGTTTGTCTTGCTGTGAACAAAGGGGAAAACAACAGTTTGGGTTTTTCCCCCTTGCATTTTGATCTAAAGTTAAATAGGGTGAGAAAAACCTTCTTTGCAAAATACATGTAAATCTCTGCTTTTCTTGAGAGGTGATGAAGGCGAATGAGATGGTGAAGTTGATTGTTTTCAATATGCCAGTTCAGGAAATTTCTGTACTAAATTTCTGTGCTTTTTCTCGTCTCTTCAGATTATTCAGAAGGAAAGATTAAAAAAAATGTAATACCCTCATTTGTGATAATTCTGTGGATGATTATATGTTCTGAGTGGCAATTACTTTACACCTATAACTTGGTCTTATACTAAGGACAATGAAAACTACATTGCTGCATTTTGTAAGTGGGTTTTTTGTGTGTGTGGGTGTTGGTTTGGTTTTTTTTTGTTTTTGTTTTTGTTTGAGTTACATTTAATGTTGCATAATTCTGAAGTTCCCGTTTGCCTGCATTCCCCTCAAAGAAGAGCAGAAAGGCTCTATCCACCCTACTTTACCCTATTTCACAAATTTTATAGCACTAGAAGCAGGCAGAAAATAAGGGTCTATACCCACTGGAAGTATTTAGGAATCTATCCATTGTATTCAGTGGGCTTTGGATAAAGGCCTAAAGTAACATAACACAATCAAGCAGACATTTCCTTTTTCTTTAGAACCCTTTAAAGGCTTATCCTCTTGTTTTCTTTCTAAAGTCTCTGATACCAGGAGGATAATATCTGTCTGCGAGTTAAAGACATATGAGCAGTAAGGAAGATCAAAACACAGCCAACTTTCCAGGGCTACATCTATGATGCAGAATAATTGCTGTATATGGTTTAAAAATGAAATGACTGCACTGTAACTCAGGGCTTCAGTGAGGTGAAGATTTTTAAATTTTCTTCCTAAATTAGTGAAGTCCAAATTCAATACAAATGCATTACAGTGCTTGTTCACAGTAGAAAGTAATGTAGTCAAAGCTCAGACTCTGAGGTGCTGATTTTCATGTTCTGTAGCCTGATATAAAAGATGGATGCCATTTTTATTTGGGCAAGACTTAGGAGGGGCGCATGGGGGAAAAATGAATAAAAGTTACCATTCTTGCATATATCCAGAGCTGAGTTTTGATGTCAATGGAATTTCCCAAGTGAAGAATACTGTGGAATGAAACATTTACCTCATGTCATTCAGTGGAATGAAGTAATTTTAAAAAGAGTCACTAATTTCTTTAGTTCCGTTACCTTATGAAAGAGAAGGGCAAAACAGTAAGATCCTTCAAGACAAAATGGTACTTTTTTTGAAACAGGAAATATTTTCCTCCTCAATAACCAGCTAAGTGCTGCATTTTTCACTCTTTTCAGAAATATTATAACTTCTGTGGGATATTAGTAGCCTAGTTTAGTTTGGAAAATCCTGTGCTTTGACAATGCATAAATAATTCTATATTGAGGTTTTGCGACTTCTAACACATTTTATCCATTCTTTTGCTACTATGTCTAAGTATATTTATAAGCAAAGTATTTGCAGTACATATGATGTCCTCAAACTGTTCACGCTTTTTGCTATTTGTTATTTCAGGTGTGAAATTCGTCACCTAAGTCACTGCTATGATTTCTAATTTCTGCTGTGTTATGATTGTTATTATTTTTTTCTTCATTGTTTGGTGAAGATGATAGTTTAGCCTCATTAATTCAATGGAAGATTTCAGGGTAGGTTACACAATTAAAGGGATTTATAAGTCTTGCTTTTATTTCTAGTTGAATTTGTGCTGACTTCTTTTCACGTCTGTGTTTAAAAGTGTGTTGCATGTCATTCTGAATGCTGTTGTGTTTGATTAGTCTCTATGAATTGTAGTTAAGGTTTCATCAAAATGCTTCTCTGATCCAAATAAGTATATATCCCATTTCTTCTATGTTTTATGGAGTTTAGTCTGGCTTCTCCAGACACAGTTTAATTTTCTGGTTTATCAGATCAATTTGTCACAAAGAACGGAAACAGGTGAAAGAGCAGATCATCAATCCCTATTGTGTATGGGGCTGGACAATACTGAAATTGCATTGAATTAGAACTCAATGCTTACTGGTAGGGAAGAGAGAGACCTGTAATATATAGCAATTTTCCGTTGCCGTGTTATACTTGGAGCACACAGAAATATTAGTTTGACTACACCTAGTTATTGATTGACAGTAGTGACTAAGGATGGAATAAATTGATGAAAACCTCAACCTTCCTTCTATCTTTACTCTTTGTTTTAGAGAACAAGCCACCATAAATCATTAGTACTTCCTTTTCATCCCTAAATTTTTTTTTTTTTTTTTTAAGGTCTGGACTTGAGTTTCTGAAGTAGTAAATATTGGTAGTATTTTTCTACTGAAGAAAGAGCTGTAAAAAGCTGATTCTCTGGTGCAGATAGTATGTGCAAACTAAGAAACCCCTATGGACTGTGTCCCTAGTAAGCTGCTGGTCAGCTGAGGAAAAGAGTGAGATTATTTCCATTGAAGTGCTATCCCACTCTTACAATTATAGACCAGGGAAAAGAGATTCATGTTTGAAACGTAACTCTGAAATTTGGAGATGGATTTCTTGTAGTTGGATGGTACTTATTTTCCCCTCATAAAGTCATGAAATGAATAATTAATGACAATTAATAACAATTGATGTGAATATACTTCAGCTTTTGGAGTGAATAGCAATATTTCAAAATAGTGTATCCCTCTCGGAGCCTTTACAGAAAAATGCAGAAGATAAATAGCTTACAGCTTTTTAAGTTCAGGCTTGTGCTCTTTTTGATTCAGAAGTTCACATAGTCCAGAATTACATCCCTGGAAATAAACAAGCCTGGTGTAGAATTTTTTTAATGGAATTCAGATAGAAAGGAAAAAACCACTTTTGTTACAGACAGTTGTCTTTGTCAAAGACATGTATAACTAAGGTTATTTTTGACATGGAATTTCATCTCATGATAATGAAAGAAGTTTGGTGACTCTTGAAGTCCACTGAAAATGAAAGGAACAATAGCTTGGTGCCTTCTGACAGCACTTTCCCTTCTGGTCACAGAAGGTGAGTGGAAGATAGAAAAAGAGGAGGGATTGTGGCTCCATTTATTATGTTTTTCTGTATAAGAACACAGCACTAACAACAGCTCAATGGATTTTCTGGAATTACAGGGTATCCTGTAGTAGTCAAATAAGTGGATTCATCTTGCCTAACTTCAAATATGAAAATATAAATAAAAATAAGCACGTCCAGCAAAAAGCCACAAACATGGTGAAGGTACCTGCACCTCTGATCTATAAGGAGAGGCTAAGCAAAGCCTCAGGGGATATCTTATGATTAACTGCATGATGGGAAAGAGTAAATAAGATGCAATCAGAATCTTCTGAGTGGTGCTCAGTGTTGTTTTAACATTGTCTTTGTTTCTAACTATCCAAATCAAATTAAATTAGCTTTTTGTTAAATTTTTCCTAAGTCAAGTCTGTTTCGTCCATGACAGTATTTAACAGCCAATCTTCCTGCCTTTATTTTGATCCTTAATGAGCTTTTTTACTTTATTTTCTCCTTCTGTCCTGTTCAGAAGAATGACTGGGTAAGTGGTGGACAGCTGACTAAGGTCAACACACCACAGGTACGATGACAGAATCATATATGGCACAGGATGGAAGGGACCTTGAAAGACTGCCTATTCCAACCTTTCAAGGGGAGGGGAGCCTAGATGAGATTATCTCGTAACCTGTCAGATTGCATCTTGAAAACCTCCAGTGATGGGGCCTCTGTCGTGTGCCTGGGGATGTTCTTCCTGTGAGCTGTTGTTTTCTGTGTAAATTTCTTTCTCATATCAAAATGAAGTTACAGTAGAGCATCTTAAATGGGATGGCCACATGATTCCTGCACCCACTGAGTGTATAAGAGCATCTTAAATGGGATGGCCACATGATTCCTGCACCCACTGAGTGTATAAGGACAGCAGGTAATACAAACTTTGGATATTTCTCCAAAAGGAGATTAAAATTTATTCCTGAATCAGATCTTACTTTTTACAATTTGTTTAGGTGATTGTACAATATTGTTTAGCCTTGAAGACATGAGTTTTAAGCTTCTGCCCACAGGCTGTGCAAATCTGGGATTTTTGTTCATTCGGTAATTGTAATTGTTTGCATGGGTTAAGTAGAAACATTTTTTTTTGCGTTTCTTGTTCATGCTTAGGATGCCTCAGCAGTGGCTGCTGTTAGATATAAGATACTGAAACAAGGAGGGTACTGAGTGCTTGCATTTGTCACTGGAGAAGGATGTTGAGATTGTTTGCCAAACACTGTTAAGCATTTTACTTGAACCTTCCTTCTTTTATTAGCACAATGAGTTCTGCTTTCATATAGGGCTTCTACTAGTGTACTCATGACCCTCCAGATGGCACAATGAAAACATCCACTATTCCTATCACTGAGGAAAAATCAGAAAAATATTACTAACAGTCAGAAAAATCAGAAGAGTATTATGTATCTTCCTTTAAAGACCAAAAGGCCAGTCAAACAGCAACAGAAATCACAGCAAATAGAGTTCTCATTATTCATTTAAATTGTAATGACTTTCTGAAGATTGCATATTCAATATGTGTTGAAACACCCTGGAATCTCACCAGGAGTAGCGGATGGGCATCTTTCTGTTGAGATGTAACAATTATTTCTAGCAACAGCATAAAGATTTTAACTTCATATAAGATTTATTACATCTAATTGTTCTAGGAACTACTGACAAATTTATTGCATTCTTGGAGATTAATTCTTCTTCAACTAAATAACCACAACAATTACGAAAATATTTAGCAAAATCGCCTGGTAATTTCAGTAATTTAAAATCATTGAATTAATCACAAAAGTTGCATGAAATAACACTAAGAATATGCCCAGAAGTCTCAAGTAGAGGACAAAAGTATTCCTTGATTTTGGAAATATTTTTGTGAATGTAGTTCAGGACAATGAGTACCACCTCCTATTTTCTCCTCTTTTTGTTGCTTGCTGTTTATTTTTCACTGCTTTTTCTTCTTTGTAAACCTCCTTTGCTTATAAGATCCTGAAAAATACTGATACTATCTGTTGCTTTCCAATAATTGGAAAATTACTCTCCAGTACTACTGGGTAGCATCAACTCAGAATTTACTTTCCTCCCTGACTGTCAGGTAACATCCTATTTGGGGTGACTTATAAACTAGGTGGCAAGCTTTGAGCAGGTCAAGTTTATGGTTTTTTTCTGTTCTTTTATCATACCTAGCACAGTCTCTAAAGTATTATAACAACAAAGTAACCATTAGTGTTTCCTTTTAAATTGCCTTTTGTGTTCCCTGCACACCTTCACAACTCTTAAAATACCATTTGTTTCATTCAGTCTTTATTCAGCCACTATGTTAATATGGCTAAATGACACAGTCAGAGACTGATCCTTGACTCTGAAACCAAGCAACTAAGAAGACTGACTTGCATCCAACCTCTTAGGGATTAGGTCTCTCTTTAAAAGATTTGTCTTCTAGAAAGCCAGTTGGAATGGTGTAAGACATAGCCAGACAGCAAGATAAACATTAAGCAAAGAGAATGAACAAGGATTCATTGTTAAAGGCTACTTCCTAGCAGCACAGTGTGTCTCTTTATCAGTAATTTGATCTAATGTTCGGATTGGAATAGGAGTGTTTTAATGTCCTGCTTCCCTCTTCCCTTCAGGAGTGAGGTTCCTCATATTATATTAAAGGTCCTGAAAATACAAAAGGTAATGGAGTGCAGAAAAAACAAGCCTGGCAGCTAATCCATTATTCTGTGTGGTGTCTTTGAAGAAATAACAATGAGATTGTGATTAATTTTAATAAAATGTGTGGGAAATGCAAACTTTCTGAGGTACAATCTGCAAAGTAGAGTAGCAATCTGATGCACTGGAAGTACCTCTGCAAAGAGGAAAAAAAGTCTCTTTATTTGCAATTAGTGAGTCCTAAGAGCCTGCATTAAAACTTTTGTTTGTATTTAAAGGGAAATCTTTTAGCTATTGCAGCCATACTTATGAAAGGATTTCCATTACTCAACTATCTTCTTAATGGATTACAAAACACCAAGGAAAGAGTAAAGATAGAAAGAGAATAAATGGAAAAAAAGAAAAAAGGTGCAGCCTACAGTAAACAGAGAGATGATCCAGCCCTACTAATTTACAAATTATCCAAATGCTAAGTTCAGTAATATACAGAGACAGCTAAAAGACACATAGTATTGAGATTTATCCAAAGCAGTGCAGGTTTTCTTGGTTGCCTTCTTTTGTTTGTTTGGATTGGTTTGGGTTTTTTTTTTGTTATTATTGTTGGGTTTTGGTTTTGGTTGTTTGTTTGAGGGTTTTTTGTTTGCTAGCTTGCTTGCTTGCTATTTTGTTTTCTGTTTCTGGATTTTTTTGTTTGTTTGGGAGGGTTGGGGTTTTTTTTTTTAAATTCTTATTTGTTTGCCTTTCATCAAGGGAAACTTATGTCTCATTTTGTTATCAAGACTTTAACCCTTTCATTTGGTAGGATAAAGCTTGTTTCTCTTGAAATTAATCTAGTGTTTGCACAAAATGTGCGGGAATCCACAGAGTACAAAGCAGATTGGGTGACAGTGAAAATAGACAACTAAAACTTTTGTGCATAAACTGAGCCAGGGAAAGGTTCACTAATGCTACAAATTAAAGTGTGTTTCCTCACAAACTATGAGGACCTGCAAATGCCAGATACTGGGAGAATACATCTGGAAAGTGTAATCCAGTACATTTCTGGAAAGAAACAATTGATGGCAGTGTATGGTACTCCTTTAACCAACATTCCTACACATCCTGTGTTTTTGCCCTCACTTTGATTCTTGAATGTAATGCTTTAGGCATAAATCACTTTTGTCTGTTTCCTTCATCGTTTCTTATATTTCCTATATATTTTACTAACCAGTTTCCTTCTGAGTCCTTCTGGTAGGCTGGCTGCCTCCTTGCCTTTTTTTTTCTGAAAAGCTTTCCTTTAATCCTCTCTTCCTCGGTGGTTTCTCATCTGACTCTGCTTCATTTTGTCCACAAGCTCCCAAGTATGTCCCCAGTCGTAGAGCCTGAACTCTGCCTTTCCATAAATCCCATCCAGTCCAGTTTTCATGTGTACTCCGTGGAAAGAACCCTTACGAGTCTCGTTATTGGTGTCTTACTTTCTGGTACACTCTGGCACCTGTGATTGCAGCTGTAAAATATTGCCCCAGGTGGTAAAAGTAGCTCCTGAAATTGTGCCATATAGCCAGAAGCCTTTGTTTTAGGGCAGCAAATACAGGCACAGGAACTATTTTCACCTCAGGGTGGGTATTTTTAATTCAATTACCTCCCACTAGATATACAGGAATATTTGGTGTAGCACATGCCTTTGTTTTATTTTTCATGGAAAGCAGGCTGATATCTCCTCTTTCATCCCTGTAGAGATTATTGTTTCAGAAAGGCCAAAAATTTTTTTTTTTTGTGAGTGTCTGCCTTTTTATCATCATTTCTTTTCTTCTTCTGTCAAAAGAGGATACACTCCTGCCAACAGCACACTAGTCTGAAGAGAAGAGGGGCTGCTTCAGGCCAACTTGCTCACTCTTTTATGTTGTACTCAAGGCATATAGAATATCTTTTTCTTCTGCTTGGTGAACTGGTACTTGGAGCAGAAAAGTCCAAAACATTGTTACTGAATATAGGCCGATGATTGCTAGTACTCTGGTTTTTTAATATATGAAAATTTGGAGTACAACAGGAATTTGGTATGTGTTTATAACACACTCTACTTGTAGCTTGTAAGCAGCCAATTCCCTTCTAGAAATATCGATTTACATCTTAATTTCTGTGTCTTATGTTGGGCTGTGATCCCAAAGTGATGGTAGCACAGATTGAATAATTTGAATAAAGAGAGATATTCCCTTTTTCAAATACAGAAAATCTTTTCTTATTAAGAAGTTTTAAGCAAGAAAAATACTCTGACAAGAAAAGAGACTGCTTTTTCAAAAAATGTCATGTAACAAACACCAGTGATTATCCATTAGGACTGGCCACAGGGTTGGCTGGCAGAGAAGCTCAAGCTCTAAGATTACTAAAGAAGAGGCTCTAATTTACCAGTCAAACCACCATTCAAACATTTGTAATAGCTTTAGCTTGATAAATCCTTAGTAGTCTAATGGGACTATTTTGCTCTCTTAACAGAGATACAAATTCAAGGCAAACTTCCAAGGGATAAGAGCAAGAGCAAAGGAAAATGAACTTCAGATAGTCAGTCTCTTCAAGCAAAGTTTCTTTTTGTTTGTTTGTTTTGTTCTGTTTAATAAGACTACAATGTGGTTAGAAAAACCTGTGGAAAAATACATTAGGACCAGAAAGTGGAAATAATTAGTGAGATTCTGAGAAAGGCATTGACCTAAGCTATTTAGGAGTTTGAAGCAGAAGGCACTAAAAACGGATTTAGGTAAAAGATTTACGTCCAGAGAGAGTGCCTTGAAAATACAGTTAAGTCAGTACTAACCCTAGTACAAACACCAACAAATTCAAAACCATCAGACATCCAAAAAGTTGAATATTCCAGAAACAGTCTGAGAGCTGAAGTATTGAAGTTTTGTTTCTTTACATCAGAGAAGCAAAGCATAGACAGCTTTGAAGGGTGGATTTCCACAATGAACTGGGGAAAAAAAGAGACCATTTTTGTGTTTTTATCTGTCTTTCTGCTATGCAATGTTGGCTAATTTGCCAAAAAAAAAGAAGAACATATGTTGCTTTTCTGGAACATAACAAAATGTCTTGGGTTAAATATATACAATAGTTTTGGGTTTGTTTTAATTCTTTCCAAATATAATTTGAGAACAAATCAGTCATTTTAAGTCTGCATGAGGTAAATTACAATTACAGTTGAAAAATAGTTTGTAATACATTTGAGTTTGTATGTCTAACTATAAGAAATTTGTTACTCACTGATAAAATGGGGAGGTGGATTGATAGACTAACATCTTCTCTAATTCCAATGCCACTGAGAGCATAAACTGTGAATCAGTTCTAAAACTATGTGTACTCATTAAGTTCAGGAATTTTACAGTATGTGCAAATTTTTTAGACCCAATGCAACTCAGTATAATTATATAATGTACAAACATTGCAATTATGAAGTATTGCAATTTCTTCAGAAGTTCATTTAGCTGTGCACAAGCTTACAATATACTTACATATTAGTTACACAAGCATTTTAGATGTAATTAGTGTCATAAAATTTGAAGTGTTACAGAACATTTATGACAGCTGTGAAGGAGAGAGTACAGACATAGGATGAAAATACAGTTAGCCTCCAAACACATAAATCTTACACTCTGTGAAGTATGTCAGCATTTTCAATACATTTTCAAGGAAAAAAGCAATAAACTAGGCATGAGTTCTCCTTATTTATCTTTTACTAATTAGCTGTGCTATATCCTTATTTACCTCCCTCTTAGAATTTACAGGTCTACTGTAAATTATATTTGGGCAACACAGCAAAATGGACTTAATTGTTTACAGTGGAAAACCATGATATATTATGACACTACCAATATTATCCATAGAAATTTAGGTCTGCTGGAATTTCAAATAGAAACCACCCATTTTCAGTGGTAAATTGTTCCAGATTTCTTTGGAGTTTGAATAAATTCCTTTATCTTTCACTTGAATCTTCACTTTTAATAGTCACCTCATCCTTGTTAAAGTTAGTCTTTAATATTTAAGTGTTTAGGCCATATATTATAGTCTGATACTGAGAGGGAGACACAAAAATTCAGTTCCTTCCCGGAAGAGTGTGGAAGCTAAGGCAAAATTCACAAAAGAATGTGACAGACTTTCATTGTATTGTTTCAAACTGTCTGCTGGTGAAGCTCCTTAAGGCAATCAAGGAGAGAGGCATAAGGGAGAGGAACTTTGGGACTGGTGTGTCAAGAATATAGCTCACTAATCTCCTGCTGGGGTTACTTGTTGTCCCTGTGGGTTCAGATCCTTTGTCCAAGATGCACCCCCTGAGACTTAGCATTTGGTCCTAATATCCTCAGAAATTCAGTCATGTATCCTGTTTCTGAGTGAGATTAAGATTCTTACATTTAGTAAATATCAATGGCCTCTCCTTCCATTTTTTTTTTTCATTTTTTAAATCCATATCCAGCATTCATAAAATCATACGATAAGGAGTTTTTCAGTTTAAGTGCTATATGGAAAATGATGTTTTGTTTTGAATGAAATACACTGCTGTATAATTTCACTTGTCATCCCTAGTTTTCATGTGCTGAAAAATAGTGATACTATTTTGCCTTTCATATTTAGTCACAGATTACATAGGAAGTGAAGAACTAATATGTTGGCCTTATCTTTTTGTGAAGGTTCTACATGCTATGTTTGTTTACACACACCACTACACACAAAAATATGAAATAAATTTATATTAATAGTTTATTATGATATTGTATATAAAGTAGTTACACCTACATTTGTTCTTTTACTACATTTTCACTTGTTGTCTTAAGAAGGCTCTTGTGACTATCCATTAGTCATAACTGCATTGAGAAAACTAAATTTGATTCTGTGAGTTTATTTGGTTATCTGCCTTGACTTCTCCATTACAGTTATTCCACAATAAACTGGACTCAGGCATTCCAGGCGCATTTCCAATATGGGCCTATGCTTAGGTGTGTGTTTGCTAATAGAGATTTTCAGATGCTTTAGCTGATTGCTTGTGTTGAAGCAAAAATACACACCCATGGCAAACCAGGACACCTTCTCTGTCTTCACTTTGCTGTTTACACAAATCAGGCTCCTTTTAGGGACATTCTGAATAAGGTCCGTAACAGGATGCCGAATAGCAGTGTCTCTTCGGAAAGGAAATGTCCCTGATCTGAAAATAATTTGATACAGCATATCTCCTATGTCCTACTTTGTTTTTCAAGTCTAAACTTCTAATTCTCCTAGATGATGTATGAGGCAGTATAAATCTCTCTATGCTGCATTCTATTGCACTGGAAAGATAAGTCTTTACGGTTATCATATCAAACAGGAGTTTTTATACTCCCTGTATTGTAAGTTGGACTTGATGATCTCAAAGGTCTTTCCAACCTAGTTGATTCTGTGATTTTAATTGCTTTTATGCACAATTTTGATTCTATTTTAATTCAACATAGGGGACTTTGCATGGAGATACCTTGAAATATGGTTCTATAGACTTGGTTAACTCTAGCAGTCTACTTCTGTCATCACAGGGTTCTGCTTTCTATTTTCCGTTTTTCTACTTAAGCCTTAGAATACCACTGCTTAATGCTTATGGGAAAAAAATTAATATGATCCATTTCATATGATCCTCATTTTTTAATATTTCTTAAACTTTGAGGAGATAAAGAGTAAAAGTGCAATTTAATCATTAAACTCGATCATTAATCGAGTAGGCTTTTTTAACTGCTGGCTACTATTCCTCTACTTATACATGGACATCCCTTGAAAACCTTTTTCCATCCATCCTTGGTTTCAGATTCATAGTTGGGTCAAAATCAGGTTTAATCTGCATTATAGCATCTCCATGGGAAAAAAAAAAAGAAATCCAAACTCTCTTCTTTGGTCTATGTAGTTAAAGTATGATACTTAACACTGTTAAAGCTCTCTGTGTCTTCAAAGTACTTCAAAATACTCCGTGACATCAAAAAATGTTAGTTCCATTTTACAGAGAGGCTAGAAAAGTTGGCAAGCCCATGGAGCAAGCCATTCCTAGAGCTGGCAACAAATCCTGGCAGTCACAGCTGTCACTTCCAGGTTTAGATAACTCTGCTTCTCTTCCATGTTTAAATAACACGATAGGCCTTTACCATTCCTGAATAATTCTGTTTGTCACTAGATAATTTGTCTCGTGGGACCAAAAGAGAAGAGAACAGTAGAGAAGAAGGAAGCAAAGGTGATTTCCTAGTCCTCAATGATAAGTTGTTTTTAGGGCCACTGCCAAGAGGAGTACAAGGCACAGGTTAGTCTTGCTGGGAACAACTACAGTCATATAGAATTATACATATTTATTTCAATTAATTATAAGCTCATAGGAACTGGAGATGAAAAACCCTTCTATAAATGTACCTGAAAGCTGGGATGCATCTAACAGAGCTTTTAAACACACTTCAGAGAAATTTGGTAAAGCTGTCTGTGTAAGCCCATCTATTTTTTTTTTCAGTAAATTCACTGGGAGCTTCCTCACTGGTTACTGAGGTAAAACACATTAACTGAGTTTGAATATCTTGTCCTACAACTGACTGGTACACCTTGATTGTTTATACAAATCCTGATAATATTAAAATTAGGATTTTAGGGTGCTTTTTGGGTTTTGGTATTTAAGATTGTTGCATTCTGGACAATCTTCTGAGATTGGCAACTTAGTGCTTGTTTGTTTATTTATTTATGTTATTGAGAAACTAACAAAAACCACACACATTTATTTAAAACTTAACATATCTATTCAACATAAGCAAATGTCTTTCTCAATGTGTTGTTTGATCTTATACAAATTTCTCCTTCTGTTCTTCTGATAAAATATTAAACCTGATTGCATTTGAGGATGAATTTCTACAGTATAGTAATTGGGTTGTTTATAAACATTTAGAGTTCCTAAGTGTAACATTATCCTCTATAATAATTTGTTGATTGAGCTGGCAGAAGACAATGGGTTCTGATTAGATGATGCTGTCTCATTAATATGTATGGTTCTCTTTCTCCACTTTGTTTCCATTTATTCCTGTACATTCCTGTACAGGGTGGAGGGACAATTTGTTTTTCCTTGTTATTGGTTCTGCATGATTTTACATAATTGCAGTCATTCTTAAATTTCTTCTAATGTTCTGAGCTCCTGATTACCAATCACCTATTTACTCCTGTCAGTGTGATCAACAGTCACCTGAAATCAACAACTAACAACTTAATTAAACATATTTTAGATATGACACTGCAAGAATCTAGACAACTTGTAAACAACAAAGAACACTAAACCAAATTCCAGGCCTCAGTTTCTCAACAGGGCAAGTTTAAATTTAATTTTGCGCTTTGCTGCCACAAGCAGGTAGAGAGACAACAGGTGTCTCATAAGAAATAGAGCACATGGAATAGTAAGGCAGCGCAGGAAAATATGGGCTTGCCCTTCCCAGTTAGATGAAGGGAGAACACAGATGGGTAGCTAACTTTAGTGGAGGTAGCTGTTCTGACTTCCTCAGTGGTGGTTTCTTCAGACACATCACATCACCCTCAGCAACAGACATTTAAAATTGTTTAATTTCAGCTAACATGAAATAAAAACAACAACAAACCTAGCAATAACACTAGTAAAATAGTTTAAAAGTCTTTTCAGCCTCCAGGCGGGTACAACTATTTGTTTATTTATTTATTTTAGGACAGGCATGAGAGGAGTCTAGGGATAAGAATATTCTCTGGCTATGGCTTGTTCAAGTGTTGGGGGAACAATACTGCAATTCTTGTGTTAGAGCCAATACAATTTAATTTCATATGGAGCACCAGAAAGTTTCACTCTGTGGAGATTGTTCTGATGATATGAGGAGAAACTTGGGGGTGAAGAATATCTGATCTGCATTTTGTGGATTTTTCCACTTGTTGTCCACCCTAGCTTCAAACTGGTTAGTATTTGGGGACTGCTTGTTTCTTGCTTTTCAGTTTTGCAGGGAACAAGACAGCTGAACACTGGTCTTGGCTGGATGGAGCAAGTAAGTAATGAAAAGCGATTTCAAGGTAAGTGTATGAGTGTCATCACCATAATTATAAGCTGACTGGTGGTGTGAAACCTATTTCTTACTGCAGAACGATAACTTCCTGACACTTTTCCATTTCCTATCTTTCTTAGGGACCCTTCTGCAAAGCAGGAATGACTTTTCTTGAAATGTCTCAGTAAAGTCTATCATAGTGACCAGGATGTTGAGAAGGTCCTTTGTGTAGCACAATGACAGAGGAGATTTTTTTTTTTCAGGGATCTAAGATGTACAAGTCAGTTACTTTGAGTTTACTCTGAAAAAGCTGTTAAAAACCTCCACATCAGAATAAGCTCGAAGTAAAAAAATTCCAATGACCCAGAGTCCTATGGTATGTATTGTAGCAGACAATGCTGGGCTTTGCTGAAGTACTAAAAAGATATATTTAGAGGGTTTTTCTGTTCCAGTATAACCCCATCTGATAAAATAAAAAAAAGAAAATAAAATCAAGCAACAGCATTTGTTGCTCCTGCTGGTCTGAGTTAACTTAATTTAATCATTTCACAAAAACCAAACACTTGCTTTACCCTTCAAGGTGTTGCCCTGACTCATAGACTGACACTTCATCTTGGCCCAGATAAACTATTCGAATCCTGTGAATTACTATGAGCTATAGACAACTTTTAATTTCCCTTCTGGCAGAAATAAATATATAACCTGTTCTGACTGTACTACTATTTGTCTTAAACGAAGATTTGCATGGACCTTCTCTTTCTGTCTTACACTGACTGCACCCACATGAAAAATAGTGCTCAATACATGCAGGGTGTGGGAGGTAATTGTCTGGGGATTTTAATGGAGCAGAAAAATTCCAAGGTTTTGGAGGATGCTATGGGATGTTCCTTCTTGATAAGACATGAGAGGAAATGAAGAGATTTCAAACTGATTGATTTTGGGGAGTACCATGGGCTGTGTTCTGTATTATGCCTGTGCATGCCATTCATCCATAAATCTGTCCAAACCTTATTGAACTCCAGGGCAATGCATAACCTCCTGCATTCCCAAGCCATCCAGCACAAACTCCTATGAGAAACAAAGAGATTGGTTCTGCAGCAGAAAAACGGTAAATGTATAATTTTCCTCTGTGAAGAAGGAAAGTATCTACTCTAACTGGTAAATAGCTGCTTGTGGATTTGAATTAAAACAGTAATACAAATGAGAGAGTGGAAAAGAATTTGGCTATTTGAACCAATTAACTGCACCATGTTTATAGTAAAAAATCAAGGATCATCAGGCATGGAAAATGGGTAGAAGCAGAGTCAGTAGCAACCCCTTTTTCAGCAGAGGTTGTTGCTTTGCCCATGCTCCACATGTTCCATGGAGGAACAGGCTCCCTCCACTGCAACCTCTTATTGACAAAGAGGTTTACATGTAGCTCTGCTGCAGGAGATTCCATCTGCATTCTTTGTTTACTTTCATACTGTTTGCTCAAAAATTGCATTTTTAAAATCTCAGATTACATAAAGACACAGAGAATTAACGTTTAGCTAGAGAACTGTAATATACATGCATATATGCTGGAAAATATTATATGGAACTAAAAAATGTAATTACATGCATCACTTAAGCTTTGCAGGAAGTGTACTAGATACAGTTTTAAACTCTTCAGTCGTTATGGTCTTCATAATTCTGTGTCCTAACATGTACAGAGATTGCATCTTCACCTTCAATTTCAGGAACTTAGTAGAATGCTTTGCTAGATGAGAGCAAAGTTTGTAAAGCTGAAGGTTGGAAACAGCTGCTATATTTGCCCATTTTCAGAAGACAAGCAAATTAAACTCTATAAAGCTAAAATAGCATTCAGTTTCTTGTTATATGTGTATAGTAACAAACGTATTTTGTTAAACAGTTGTAAAGCTTCTTATGCTGCTATCTAAACACTGCTTATTATTCTTCCAGTATTGCATCCTTCTATCAATCAAAAATATATGCCTTTCTTAACACCTCCTGCTCCATCTGGTTTTGCTTAATAATTCTTCTAAGAAGTATTTGCAAACCAGCTTTCTCATCAGACATGCCACTAGAAAAATGCCGTTGAAAGAGAGGAAGGTATTGAAAAAATACTGTGTTAAGGTATTAATGAATTAATTATGTTTAAAATGAATTCAACATTCTAATGACTATAAAGATCTTTTGTAGATGAACATTTAAATAAGCCATTCTATTAATCTCGGAACTTTCTACTTAATTCTACCTCATCTTGTCTTTCCTTTGTGTTTTACAGTGTGTTGTATTTAAAAAAAACCAAATCATCATCAGCAGCAGCATCATCATCGTCATTAGTATATTATTCTTCCAGTAGCTGAAATAGCTGAAGTAAAGAGCAGGTAAGACATTTTCATGATATAAGAGTTAGAAGTCAAGAATTTCAAGAAAAGACACATGCAGAACCCTCATGAAGCTTGCGCGAGTCCTACGGACCTCACTCACCATGCTTTAAACCAGCTCAATATGTCCTTACTAGAAGAGTACTTATGCAGCTGCAGTTTGGAGTACACGAGTAATTTTACTGTTTTCAGTGGCTTTATTCTCATTCTCAGCTGATCTGAGAGGCTTATATCAAAATGAATTTTTCTCAATACACCAATGCAGTATATAGAAGTTATTCCAGGTCCAATGAGACTCAGCCATCATCTGGGATGAAATAACATGACCTAAGTCTGTTTGTTTCACCTTGGTTTGTTATGTCTTGAGGCCTGTAGTAAAAGCATTGAGGACAGACATAATTTTCTCTCCAAATGTCTACAGCAACCTTGAACTTTTTAAAAAAGTTAATTTCCATTTTAGTGCTTCCTATAATTTTCATCTATCTATTTCAGAACTTTAAAACCCAGCAATAAACAGAAGGGTTCAAGCCACAACTATTTGCTATTTCCTTCCCATTTATGTAGACTAATCTCCTTTTCTATTTTTTTTCCTCTCATCTGATATCTCCTCTGCAACTAATATTGCATCACAAAACTGACTGGGAGTAGCACTGATTGCAGTAAGTGAATCATTACTGTCCATCCATCCATTACTGTTACATCCCCAGGGCACTGACCATATCATTTTCCCTGCCCACTGTTTGCCATCCAGTTTAATGGCAATACATTAAAAGGCAATGGATGAATATAGTAATAGCTAATGATAACAGGTACAGGAATGACATGCTTTATGGGTAGAGGATAAATAAAAGAGAGAAAAAGGCTATCATACTTCTTTAAATGGATCTTCAGCTTCCCAGACTTGGCTTTAAGGACACTTGCAGCTTTCAGCTAACTACATCAGGAGAACTGGCACTTTTTTTTGGAAGAAGACATAAATTAGATCGCTGAGTTAGATGCATCAGAATGCACCCCACGATAATTGTATGGCATTATTCTAAAAAGCATTGATAGCATGTGCATACATTGTCTTTTTTTTTGACACTGAGTATAAGACTGTTCAAACTTGATCATACCAAAGATTGGTTTGGCTCAAGTAGTTATACTAGCTGGTAAAGGCAATTAAAATAAGTGGGAACTTCCATCACATAATGAAAACTATCTGAGCACCAAATAAAGCCACCCTTATAACCTAAAAATATCACAAAATTAATTTTTATCATAAAATAACCCATTTCCAATTATCAATAGATATTATTAAAGATAAATTATTTTATTTTAGGGTTTTTTTAATGTATATTCATATGTTTATGCACATTAATGATCTCTAGGTTTGGAGTTTGGCTTCCTCCATCTTTGAAAAAAAAAAAGACTTCAATTCCCCATAAGTGAGAAGTATATTCATTACAGCAGGTAAGTTGGTACTGACAACAAATGCTACTTTTTCACTGCTTAGCCTCTTTTCCAGTCTTGTAATGGATCTGTTGTGCAGTAGGGACTTCAACATGTATTCCTACAGGACTTGCCTGAGGGTAATGGTGAAATAGTCCTACCTTCTGTTTTCTCTCTTCCAGTCAGTTGTTTAAACATGTGAAGGTCTTCCATTTTGTCAGTGTTCGTTTTTTTACCTAGAGCAAGTTTGAATGATGGCACCAAACTGAGTAGAACAATCAATACCTTAAAGAGTAAGCACTTCAGAGAAACCTTGAGAGACTGAAGAGATGATGGATAGAATCCTCCTGAAGTTCATTTCGGGGAAATGCAATGTTGTGCACCTGGGATGGAATAACCCCGTGCCCCAGTACAGCCTGGGAACCAGCTCTAGCCTCAGGGACATGGTAGAGTTGGGGGGTTTGCAGTAAAGGACAGGGGTCCTGGAGGACAATAACTTGAAGATCAGCAGTGTGCCCTGGGGCTGATGGCAGGGTGGGCTGCACTTGGAAGAACACAGCAGGAGGTGGAGGAAAGTGGTCCTTCCCTTGTGGGACTTGTGAGAGCACAAGTGAGTCACTGCATTCAATGCAGGGCTGCCCAGTGCAAGGCAGATGTTGACAAAGTAGAATGAGTCCAGAGGAGACTTTCTGTGGTGGCTGAGGGCTGAAGAACAGGACTGAGAGGTGTGAACAACAGAGAACATAAAGAAAGCTGAGAGTCAGAGTGCTGGATTTATACAGTCTTAAGAAAGGGCTGTGGGGGTTCTAGGTTGCCATGCACAGGTACCTAAAGGGTTGGCCACAGAGACTTCTGACAGATGTGCACAGTGAAAAGCCAAGAAGTGGTGGACACAGGGTACAGCAAGGTAAATTCACCCTGGATTTAAACAAAAAAGTCCTAAATTAGGGTGGTTAATCCCTAGAAGAGGTTACCCAGAGAGGTTGTGGGTAATCCTCCTGGGAGATGTTAAAACTCAGCTGGTCAGTGAGCAAGCAACCTGCTAGATGACTCAATGACTCCCAAAGATTTCTTGCAGCCTGAATTGAAACTTGCTTAGATTAAGTTAGAATGCACTTTTTTTTTTAGTAAATTTATTATCACATGTTTTTTAAAATAATTATTTCTATGAATTCTATGCAAGTCTTCTGAAATAATGGGCTATATGCAGACTTACTAAAGTTTAGACAGAACAGTGATTTTAACTTCCAAACAAAAAATCCAGAATAGTTTTCTATATTAATCAACTAAGGATGCACCAAAAGGTAGCTTAGATACCTTCACCTTCTATAATTGTGTCATTCCAGTTAATGCTATCTAAAATCTAAGTATCTGGTAACATTATTTTTATCGTGTAATAATTACAAAGTTTTTTGCTAATTACTTTGTCTTTGTAAAATCTTGATGATGACCTTTTGAATTTCCAGGGCATGAAGCTGCAGTTATGCAAACTGGACTTGCCATTAACACCTGTGCTGAATTATTTCCCACTGATTGAACAGGTGTTGGGCACTGTGTAACTCATCATTGATTTGGAATGGATGATTTTGCTTCAGGATACTTCTGGCAAGCTGAACCTCTCTAATTGTTTCTTTATGTACATAGAAAAAGGGAATAGACTGGAAGCTACAGCCATCACTGAATAATGAGTGCTGGGGAAAAAACCCTGACTTTCAATATTGACAATCAGTAGATAAAGAATTCCCTAATGAGAAGAGAGCTATCTCCTTTTGCTATCACTCTCTTGAACAGTGTGAAAAGAAAGAATATTATCATCAATGGACATACCAAGTCATGAGCTAACACTGGATGATTTTGTCAGATACAACTGTGTAAGTTTGTAGCTTGCTCCAATTACTGCTTAGCAGACAGCAGGTTCATTTGTAGCTTGGAGTTCAAATTCTTGATAACACTCATGATAAGTGTCTTAAAAAAAAAAAGCTGGTCCAATGCTTGAAAAACAGTAGGTTCCAAGTCACTACATATGCTCAGTTAAGAGCATTGGTTTTGCTCCAAGAGAAACTGACAGCTGTGTTCCTTCAAGTACAGATCAGCAAAACAATATCTTTATTCTAATTATTGCATTGCTTATACAGAGATGGCAACCTATAATATGCTATTCATGATAATTATTAAAAAAGGTGTTGTTTTCTTTGTCTTTAACAAAAATTGGTTTAATCAACACTGTCTAAGAGGGATGGTCTTTCCTATAGAAAAAATTTTCTATTGAAATGAATTTTGAGAAGAATTAGATTCTCGTCTGCTCTTGAGAAAATTTCGGTTATTTTCTCTGAATATCTGAATATATAGTTTGGCTGAAAATATTTCTGTTCTAAAGTGATGTAGAGATGAGTCATGGAAACTTGAGTCTTGAGCCATCAATTTGCTATTCTATTCTCTGAAACCCTAATCTTTGGAGATTATTTCCCAGAAAGCATCTCTTGCAGGTGGTCTCATAATCTGGCTAGACATACACCATGGATGTTCTAGGTTAACAGGGGAGATCGAAGGACCTATAAAGATGTGAACACGGTTAATTGTAATTTCCTCAATATGTGGTTGTCCCATTACAGAGAAGTTATAGTTTTATTGGAACCTTAAAATGAGGTTGGGGGTAGGGGTGTGGACCCCAACAGGGCTATTTGATCACAATCTTCCAAGGAAAGATACCCCTTTTTAGTTGTTTTATATTCTAATGTGTATTTTATACATATAGCCACTCTTGTATTTGCATTATTGACATTACTTGTTCCTTTAGAATTGGTTTATGTAAGCTGATTTGTGTCAGTCTTTAATGGTGTACAGACCTTAAAGGGAGGGTAGAAGTAACTGCAGACGGAATTAAAATCTTGGAAAAATATCTTGTGTACTTATATGAAAACAGTGGACAGAAAAATAAATAATAAAATATGTATGTTTTGTAGAATTGTGTGATATAAATCACATGATTTCACCTACGTAAATCATCTTTGAAAAATATAATTTATTCCAATTGAGGGTTTTATGACACTATATATACCCTGAGATACTCAGAACAGTGCTCTTCATGGGAAGATAGTTCTCATTTGCTGTGTAAGCAGATGTAGCTATGTAAGAGTCACCCAACCAAATTTTTGTTGTTGAAAAGGGAGATTTATGATTCAAGTGTCACTGCATAACCAGGTGATAAGTCCTGTCCAAAAGTTAAATATGAGAACTTTTCACAGACACAGACCAGATGGTCCGCAGAAGCTCATAAGTTAGAACAGAAATAACTGACCGCAATATTATCGCTGCAATAAATTCACCACCCAGACTTTACTTGCTTGTGAGACTACAGCCCTCAAGCTCTGTCCTGCAGCATTTTAAGTTTTAAATTTAAAGAAGGAAAGGTAAAAATGCAGCAGGCTGAAATTGTTATGTCTCTGTGCAAATGAACTATGTAATGTTACAAAAGGCACACTTCCATATGAAGGCACGTGAGGCTATCTTGTGAGTACTCTTGTCTGCAGAGTTTGCTCTGGAATTTTAATGTCCATGCTAAAGCTGTCTTCTGAAGATTTAAATTGAGATTGTTTTGTGCATAAATTCCAAAGTCTTCTGACAGAAACTGTAGTAGCTGTAGTACAGAAATGAAAACATTCTTTCTTGCTTTTTTTAATGATCAAACAGAGCTAAATTGTGATTGTTAGCTAATGTGTCACTCCATGAAAACCACTGGGAGAAATTCTGCACAGATTTGCTGAGTGGATGGCAATTTGCCCTTTAATGCTCACAGTGTATTAGCTTCTTCTATACAGCATGTGCGTTTTGTTATCCTGTGTCTAGAGCAATATCGAGGCTGTTGTTTCCTTTTCAAAGCAGCTCCATATGAATCAAAGAGAAACTCACAAAAGAGGCGTAAAGTCTATTCAGAAGCACAGTCTTTGTGTAGCAGCTAATTCCTACACAAACAAATATGAAGGATCAGCAGGTGCTTTATGCTACATTGTAGTTTTGTATGTTACGAAGCTCATGGAAGGAAGATGGGATTTAACTTTTTATACTCTCCTGCATTCCACATCTAAATTCATGTATTTGTGATACCAAATGGCAAAATCTAGAGGGAACTTCTTATAAAGGATGTATATCAATATGTTTAGAAAAAAATAAAAAAATTAGAATGATTTGTCTCCACAGGACATGTTCACAATAACAGGCAACAAGGTAAGACCTTTTTTTTCCATGTTAAGGCTGATGGAAATTTGGTGCCAGCCTGCATGTCCTTCACCTGCTATTCCTGAGTAGATGTTGATTTTTCAATTTACAGGTCTGTTAAGAATTCATGACAAAGTTAAATTATACATGAGAGTGAGAATTTTCTCCTCCAGAGAGGAGAGTCTCAGTTGGTTGTGATATGGTTTTTATACTTTTTAATTGCTAAAAAAACTGTCAGAAAAAACCCTTTTTTCCCCCTGCCTATTCCTCTTTACCTTATATTTAATTTTCTCCACACCAAATTATTGTTTCAATACTAAACTAAATGTAGATTTAACATGGAAGGAAAAATATTGATGTCCTTTTGGAACTACTCATTACTTCTAGGGCAGGGGAAACTGGAGAGTTAAAAAACTTCCTTCTATCAGTGTTTATCACCCACGGTTAATTGTGTAATTCAGTTTTACTATACAGTTCATTAGAACTTTAAGGCCAAATTATTATCATCACTGCTGTCTCCAAATTTCAGATTATTTCTACCCAAAATTCATAACATTTATTTTCCAGGTTAAAAATCTCACTAGTACAGCATTGGCTCTTACTAAAATTTTATTTATAAAATGGTTTTCACATGAAGAAAGATATAGATCTTTGACAATAGAAAATATTATAACTTGGGTAAAACCCTTGACAGAAGACAGTACTTTATACTTCAATTAATTTATTCTATCACACAGCACAGAGTAAATTTTGGAGCATGAACAAACTGTGAGAAGTAAATAGATTTATTTAAATCTCAGTAGGCAAGCAAGTTAAAATATTTTCTATTGCTGAAGGGGAAGCACTGACACCTGTATTGAGCAAAGCGACATTTCATGGAAGGAATAATTGGCAGGTTGAATACAAAGCTTGTAGTTCTGGATGGTTTTGGTTTCTTCCTGCTTTTGGTTTGTTGAGTCTTTTGTCATAGGATGAGTAACCTGGGATTCTCCAGAGTGGACGAATCCCTCAGCAAACTTTTCACAGCAGATTCCCCAACATAAGTTCTAGCCTTGTGCTGGAAGAAGTTTTGATATATAAACTTCTACTACTTTAGGAAGAAGTACTGGATCTGATGTGTCAGTGTCAATTCTGGTTAACATTGTAATTCAGAAATTCTCTGGGTGTTCCATGTCCAGAACTGTAAGATAACTGAGTTTCTCTTGGTATCCTATAAAAATAACTTGTGAAAAAAAATTATAGTGAGTATTGAGTGATAAATTCTTGAAAGGTCTATTACTGTCAAGGGAATCTAGAAAATTTTAGGAGTTCTAAATATGTTATTTTTAGCAAACTTACTCTACTACACACACTCTTGCAATACCTAGGAGAACTGTATAATTATACAGCAGGTATATAAAATACATTTGACATTTGATTGTGAATGAATGTCAAATTACTGTGCTGAAAAACACAAAAACTGAGTGACTTGCGTCTGGAAAAGATAAAAAGGGATGGAAAATAGAATTATGTGAAGACAACAAAAGGTGTTTAATTCCACCCTTTGCATTGTCACTGTTTGAGTAGCAGTTACATGGCAGATAACATGTGCAGCGTAGCAAGAACACTGAAGAAAGCAATTACTGGTTTACTGCCTTCCTAGATGAAGTGCATGATTTATATTTGTTGGTAAAATATATATACATGTTTAGTAGCATGGGGCAAAGAAGAACACCTTGTGATGTGCAGTTGCTTCTTCCTCTTGGAGTGAAAGAATGATGGTGGTGGATAATTAAATTCCTTCAATGAAGTACCAGACTTCAGAGACCCCTTATAAACTTAGATTAATACAATTGCTTGACCTATGTAGAGAAATCATAGAATCACAGAATGGTTGGGTTGGAAGGGACCTTTAAAGCCCATCTAGTCCAACCCCCTTGCTATGAGCAGGGACATCTTCAACTACATCAGGTTTCTCAGAGCCCCATCCACTCTGACCTTGGATGTTTCTAGGGATCAGTCATCCACCACCTTTACCCCTTGTCTTATTGCAACAGGCCCTGCTAGAAAATCTGTCCCCATCTTTCCCACCAACTACCCCACCAACTTCAGTGAGACTTTCACACGGCAAATCAGAACAACACTGGCAAATATTTCACAAGAAAGAATAGACAATGCCAAGTCTAAGGAGAAAGAGAGTCCTACGTGGAAAACCAGAGTGAAATAAGAATATATAGGCAGTCATAGGAATGAGATGGTGAAGCAAGCATATTTGTATGAAGTGGAGAATAGCTGATGCTGAACTTTCGTATCGTGCCTCCAGCACCTGTTTGACACCGACTTTTACCTCCAGTCAACTGTGCCAGTGTAGTTAAAAAAAAAATTCAGCATCAGCAGGAGATACTCCTCTCAGCAATCTTAATGGCAGAAGGGACAAGATTTCTGTTGGTTGTAGTTGTAAGTACCTGGGTTCTCAAGATGATCTCTATATTTTTATTATTATGTTTTATTTAGAATATTTTTAAGCTACAGGAGAAAAGGTCCTAAGAGCTCTGTGAACCAATGTCTTTAGGTGAATTATTGTAGAGATACAGGACAAATTTTCACAAATAAATTGTAACTTAATTTCTGCACTTGCTAAGAGACAAAAAATTTGGGCTGTTGTATGCTAAAAAAGGTGTTTTATGGAAGGTCATCAAATACATGGATCAGTTTTATCCTAGCTGAAAGGATTTCAGCTATTCTAGTGCATACGTGTACATGTCTATGTAAAAATGTGTGTCTTACCTGATATCGTTTTCTTTTTTGCAGTCTCTTTTGTGTATGTGTGTGTTGTGTATGTGTGTGTGTCTTGAAATTATGTGTTTATTTTTTATTGTGGGCATAAATTGCAAAATTTGGACCACCAAGGGTTAAGTTGTGAAAGCTTTCTAAAGCCAAAAAGAAAAAAAAGTGCCAGCATTAGTGAAAGAATTCAGATCTGTCCTTCTCTTGTCATTTGCAAAATGTTTTCTTGCTTAAGAACTTGAATGAAAGCAGTGACAAAATTCTTAATTTGGGCACACAGATGCTGTTTGTGTATGTTATTTTCTTTCTGTCCACAAAAGTCATCAAATGCAAAAACAATTTGCATGCAGACTTTTTCATATGTGCCTGCATAAAGCTGTGCATATGCAAAAGGAGTGCTGATAAATGAATGCTCTAGAACCCAGTTAATGTAGAATTTTCCACTTATGAAAGTTTTGGTGGCTTTTATCAGGAAAAAAAAGCTTAAAGCTGAGTCATACTGTTCCCTCTCAAGAAAGAAATATTTAGCAGAAATATCGTTTAACTTCCTAGAAGGGAAGCTCTATCATTAATTCCGGTTTAAAAGCTGTGAGCTACAACTCAGCTTAACGCCAGGAAGTCAGCCCCAGCAGAGAAGGTGTTTACCGAAAATTCACGGCTGGACATGTTCAGTAATAAAGAACCCCTAAAAGGTTCAGGGCACAGTCCCCACGCTCCGGACCACTGGAGAGCGGGACACGCTTTTGGCCGCTGTTGATTTACCATTGCGCGGGGCTACCTCGGCGCGGGGCTGCGGTGAATCAGGCTCGAAAGGCTTGGCATTAATAAAGCTGTCATGTACTCTCTGCAGGTGACATAAAACCTCAGCAGATGCTTGGCCAGTCGCAGGTTGCTCTCCCGCGGCAGACACGCAGGGTCTCATCGGCAGTCAGCCTGCGTGCCGGAGCTGGGCTCCTGTCTGCCCGCCCGCACTGCGGGCACCGCTCCGCCCGGGATGCTCCCGCCTGGACAGCCTCTCTCCCCCGACACGCCGGACTCCGCTTTATGGTGCAGGCAGGATTTATTGATGAATGAGGGAGGAATTTCACCTGTGATTTACGAACTGGAAAAGCTGGAGGCAGAGCTCGGTTACACAGTGTTGCATAAGGTGGTGCAGGGGTCTAATATCTGTCACAATCAAAGGCTAATGCAAATTCAGTGGGCACTGTAACATCAGCACTAATAATCAATGCTAAATTAAGATGTATTATCTAGGTAGCATGCATAAAGAAAAGGGGAGTCCTGAAATGTCACAGTCATTTTAATTAGAGCAGTGTTGAAGCTGGGGAGGAAGGCTTGTCGCTATAAGGAAGCTATGGTAAAATCCTGGTCAGTTTTTTCTGGAAAACACACTGTTAATTACCCTGACATGTGCTGGAATGAGACTGTATAGTTACGCTCCTTGATGAAATGAGCTCTGTGTTTCTTAAGAGACAAGATTTGAAATAAAGTACGTAAATAGAGTGGTAAAAACTACTTTAATATTTCCTGTCTTCCCTCACCCATATATTTCCCTTGTAGTTACTTTCAATCTAAAAATTAATTAAAAGTGCAGCAGGCACAGTATATCTATGAAAGTTGTTTCTCTCCCACACACTGCACTTGTTTAGAACATAAAGGTTGTAGAAGTGAGTAAGAGCATTTAATATAAAATTGCTTGAATGCATGTGTGTGAGGATTATTGCACACCAGAAAGGGCAATTGTGCCCTGTGCAATATTAAACACCATCATTGTTAACTCAGGGCTGGAGGGTGCAATTTTTTAATATAGTTTTTATGTATTGCAAACTATATATAAATACACATATACATATATTACATACATACACACACATGTATTTGTTTATTGCTTGGCCTGCTTTTTCTTCTATTTTCAATATCACAATATAGCCAGGTATGGATTATGGAATATCACAGATCATCCTCGTTGTGCATAATATGTTCTCCATGCTAAATTAGAAAACAGGAAGCAACAGAGGGCAGCTGGTACTTGCCCTTTATCTCCCAATAATCTGTTTTATCTAGCCTGTTCTTCAATTCTAGTTGTAATGATGATTCAACTTTTTCTCCCCTGACAAATTATTCCATTGTCTAACCTTCTGGACATTTCTGCCTAATGCGTAGTTTTAATATTTAAGTTTTGAATTTCAGAACATTATTTCAGCTATAATGGTAAATGTGAAAGCCATCTCCTATCAATTAGCAACCATCTGGGAGAGATGGAATTCAGAAATGAAGCAAAGTGCAGTACAATAGTGAATGATGAAGCGAAAAACCTGTCAACCGAATGAAATGGGGTTTTTGAAAGTGCTGTCTGGGACAGAAAGGTTGTGATCTCTTCAACTTAAAAAAAAATGTTTATTTTATATCTTGATAGTATATAGAATTCATAATTGTCAGTCTTACTTGTGTCAAAATCATTAGTAAGTTTCAGGTCTTGCATTGTGTTAAAAAGTAGCAAAGAAAGAGAATTATTTGGAATTGTAGAAGTGGATGTCTTCAGGGTTTTTTTGAGCTTCTCAGTTGTTATTGTCTAGGTTTTCTACAGAACACAAATGATTTTAAACATTATCACTGAAAAAAAAAAAAAACCCTATTTATGTGTTGTCAAAAAGTTCAAGGGAGTCAAGCACAATGTTTGAAAAATATTGGTAATTGAAGAATGGCACAGACAGGTTCCAAATAGTACTTAAGACCTAGACAGGCTTCAGCATATTGCCCCAGAATTTTGTAAAACTGCGTTACAATGCAGGTAAAGTTTATTGAATGTCTTGAGAAGATGATAGTTCTGGTTTATCAGATTTTGTCTTTTATGTACTTCTTGTAAACCATAAAACTGATAAATAATGAGCACTGGGAATATTTACAGTAGTGGCAATTTTCTCTGCCCATCACATGGAAGGAGGAGAGAAAGCTGGCACATGGCTACCACCATCAGCCTGCTGGGTGAATTAGTCTGCTTCTTCTGTAAGGGACTGTCTTGGGGTGACATTATAATGTGTATCCCCTATCACTACTCTATGCCCACCAACCTTTTCTGTGCCTTTAAACTGAGCCTGAGAGGGACAGAGGGAAATAAAAAAAA
>VZTI01003755.1:4463991-4480998 GCA_013397865.1 Struthidea cinerea | reverse complement strand
GGTTGCAACCTGACTTCTATCAGAGGGTATTTTCCTCCAAATTTGTCCAAACTAGGACAGGGACCAAACAGAGTTTCAGATTTCATAGGCTCAGGAGACTGCTGCAGTTCTCTGTATTGACTCCTCGTGTAGTGGCTGGGTAATCCTGTTCCAGCTCCCTTTTCTTCCTCGAGGATTAGCAAAACACAAGAAACCTAACATAACAAGCAATATAACTGGTGTCTGGCCTTTAACTGGCTGTAAAGCCGAGTGGTTTCCCATATGACACATGCTGCCAGGAAATGTCTAGCCCTAAAAAGACCTAAACATTTGGCCCTCCATTTAGGAAACTGGAGTTCAATGACTGTGTTTGTACCCTGCACTTAACTCCAAGCCCTACAAAAGAAAGCACTAGAAGCACAGGCACACCAAAGCAACACAGTGTTACTCTGTTCCTGAGCAGACAGAAGAATAATAAAAAAAGAAGAAACTTCCAGCTAGTGGGAACTTCGTTTTTCATTACAAAAGTATTGTAATACATTTCAGCTATAAGGAAATCCTCTTCCAATTTCATGCTACAGTAGTGTCCATAACAAAAATAAATGTATGTTACCAACATAGATTAAATAGCTGCTGATTGAATATTACACCTGGGAGAGAATTCAGCAGATACTTGTGGCCTAAATTCTGACCTTTTTTTTGCCTTCAATCACTGTTGGTTTTTTCCCTTTCAGTATCCTCCCTCCCCCACCAAAAAAAGAAAGCTTTAATAATCTTGAGCAGTCAAAACCAGTACATGTTGCTAAACTTGTGACCCATTGCTTCAGAGGAAGATATTCTGTTAATTTTTCAATGCAACTTTTAATTTATTTTTAATTAATCACACAAAAGACAAAGAAAGTTTTTCATATATTTTACATAATATGCACCTTTGAGGAGGTTAAATTCCTTCATGTCAATATATGCCAGCAATGTCATTTAATCTCTGTATTGGTGACATAACTGACAATACAGGACTTTGAAAAGTAATCAGAGGAGTCATGAAATCAAATGAACTGGGAGGATTTACCAGCACAGTAGACTTTGACATTTCATTTGATGAATATAACTCATTTTGCGTTGCCCACTCTTGTAATTCTTTCTCATCTTGGGCAACAAATAGTTTCACATACAAATATTGTTACTGCCTATTTTCATATATGAATAAGAACTCAAATAATGTACAACTATTTAAATTTATTATTGAAATTAGTTTATGTTCAACTGAACTTTTTCTTGAAATTATAATTTGTTAAACATCAGTACTGTAGATGTAATGAAAATACTGTTTTTACCAGGTGAGAATTTCTGTCTAAACTAATGTTTCAGGCAAGCTGAGAAACCCCCTCTCTCTAACTGGGCATTTTCCTTACATTGTTGAACAAATCAAGCTTGTTTTCTGGTGAAATGGACTAAACCCTGGTACAAGAAAGCAGTAAGAATGCTCTTCTTTTGAGCGCTGCTTCTTTCCTCAGACAGCAATTTCCTATAACTTCAGGGAATTCACTTCCTCACATGCTGTTAAAAGTACAGATTTACATGAATTGTATAAAAACACTGGGGGAAAAACTGTATTGTCACAGGGCACTTTGCAAAGAGTATCCTCAACAACCAGAAAGAATTATCAACCAGTTGTTAGTTAAGACCACTGAATGTAGCCTTCCTCAAAAATTGCTCTTTGCAAATAGTTACTTCATGCAGACGTTCACAGCCTCAATGCGCTCTTTCCTTGAGGCATTGTTAGAAAAAGCTCTTTCCCAGGGAGACCTGCAGTAGCACAAATTTAAAGACATTAAAAAACCCAAAGCAAAACCAAAGCAACCCAACAACAAAAAAGCACATTAGCTAAATTGCATGTGTTCCTGTAATACAGTAAACAAATAAACTGTCTTCTGCTCAATTTAGAAGTGAATAAAATCTGTTTGCTTGCACTTACCCTCAACTGCACTGCTGGGAGGAATGGAAAGCATTCATCTCATGCACAATCAGTTTTACCTTGCACTCATCATCTTACTTTTTATCTCCTTCCCTGACTCCGCATCGCAAGAACATATTGTAAAACTACTCACACATGTTGAAAAAACTATAGCAGTAGTGTTAGCAATACTCTTATTTTTCTTCTTGTTTGGACAAATTATGGTTTTACTCCCTAGAAAGCTAACCTATTTCATAAATATTTTCCTAGATTGCTTTTTGCCTTTGAACTTTTTTTAGTAAGATTGATTTAATTTTGTTTAATGAGCTTATTTTTCAGCAACTCATCTTGATGTTGGATTTTATTTTATTATCTTATGCATACTCCCAATATCTCAGCTTCTGTCAAAATAAATGTAATGCACAGTGCCAGATGCAAACATAAAACCTACAGGCTTTAATGGAAGAATTGTCAACTTTTCAACAGGTATCTGTCTGCTGCTCAAGACTAGAGTCTCCTTTTATTTAAATGAGGCCATGTTCTCATATTGACAGCTAGGGCTTTTTTATTATTTCCTCTATCATATTGTTACTTCTACCTAAGTAAGGCTTCCCTTAACCTTAGCTAGATTAGATTAAATTTATCAAATTTTGCCTTTGCAGTATTTTAGCTGAAGAGTGTGTTTTTCAGGACAGCATTTACCTCAGCTAATTTTAAAGCTAGTGTTCACTAATGCACACACAGGTGTCTGCAGTATAGATGTCAGTATCTGAGACATCTACGCCAGGTCAGGGTAAATGTGTTTCTTGTTCCTGCAGCCTCTCTGCAAGACACTACTGTTGTGATAAAAAAATTATGGTTCTCAAAATCTGAGATACCATAGCAATTACAAGTACTGTTTTGGTAGTTCTGATGATTATCATCCTGTGGTACACTCTGTTGCTTCACGAACTATTGTCCTCATCCTTTCCACTGTGCTTTGCTAAGGCACCTTACTTTCTTTTTGGATAAACCATCTAGTTAGCAAGAAAACAAGAAGAGGAAACCCTGCCTAACCTAGCACAGAGGACTGAAATATTTCTTAGCTTTCTCACTCCATTTGCTTTACCCTTGTCAGAGCAGATTGCTATGCAGACGGACACAGTCACATTTGAAGTGACAGATTTATGTCTAAAACACGTAACAGAGTGTCAGGAACCAAACCTGGGCCTTGATTCCGTATGGCATGTATAGATGGCTTCCATCAGCTCAGCATAGAGCAAACCCCTCCTATGGTTGGTCTGTATTCAACAGAGCTGTTGTGAAAAGTCCAAAGACAGAGTCAGGGAAAGACCTGACCCTTAAACAGTGCCCAAGGATCAGGCTCCGAAGCTGGCTCTTTCTTGACCCATAGTGTGCCAAATCCTGGTCCCATGTTGCAAAGTGTGCCTCCATAAGCAGTCCAGGCATGTGCTGGTTCTGATCCCAATGCTTTCAATGCATGCAGCATACATATGCTGTGCATACACAGATGCAGTATTAAGCTTATCCTGGTTTAGTAAAACTCAAATGGGAATATCAGAGAGCTGCTCTTTATAAGCAGACCTGGTTTACATCTAAAGATCGAGGCAACAGGAGACATAACCTTCTCTTTTTCAGAGCAAGAATTCCCCAGGAGGCACTTTCAACATTGTGGAAATGGTATAAAAACATAGAATGGATTGGATTAGAAGGGACTCAAAGAATATCTATTTCCTATCCCCCTGCCATGGGACCTAGACCAGGTGACTTGAACAGCCAGTTGTAATATTTTCAGCAAGCCTCAACTAGAGACACAGTGCCTCTCTCTACAAAGGGTTCCTCATTTTGCTGTGCGGGGCTTCATTGTTGCCAGAATAAAAGGGGTTAGTGCAGTTGTGGTCATTCCAGTCTAGGACCAATGCTTTCTTAGCAGTACTACGTCTTGCCATGTGCAATATTTTGCCTAGCCCCTTGGCTTGTTTTGAAGGTGGCTCGTTAATGCAGTGTGGATACTTCAGACACACAGCCCACAGTATGCACATAGTTCAGCAATAATCTTATGCACCTATCTTTGGGTAATTACGGCTTGTTGTGTTGTTGGAGTGCTTTTTAATTATTCGATTCCAGATTTCCTTAGGCCTAGTAACTGTTAAAGAGTTTCAGAGTTTAAAAGTGTAATTCACCATAGATCATGGAAGCACAGAATCATAGAATGGTTTGTGTTGGAAATGACCTGAAAAGTCACCTAGTTCCAAACCCCTAACACGGGCAGGAAACCTTCCATTAGACCACGACACTCAGAACTCCATCCAGCCTGGTCTTGAACACTTTTAGGAATGGGGCATCCACATCTTCTCTGAGCCACTTGTTCCAGTGCTTCACCATCCCCACAGAAAAGAATTTTTTCCTAATATCTAAATAGATAATCTAAACCTATCCTCTTTCAGTTTTATTATAAAGTAAAAGATGATAATACATTTATCTCCAAGGGTTTATCATGATTCATAAACCACACTGATAAATGTGAAAAGAATGCATGAAAATATTAAGAGGTGTAATGTATTTAGAGTGGTTAAAATGCTAGATTAAAAAAAATGAGAAAGGGAAAAGCTTGATTGTCAAATGATAAAGTGTGGAGAAACAGAAGCATCAGCACAATCTTCTTCCCTGTGCAGTTTAACAGCTGACTTTTGGATAACACAGCTACTATGCAATGAAATAAAAGCTAAGCTACATGGAGTGCAATTCATTTCACCCAGCTTCAGATGTCCAAGCCTGAGACAATGATCCTAGATTTTCTTCAAAATAATAAGGATTGGGCACTTCATTATATTCTCAAATAAGTATGTAAGCCAGACAAGCTGCATTACTGTCAGATTGCCTGAAAAAAAAACGTTACTGGGGGAATGAGTCAAGAGTTCATGTTTTTTCTACTGGCTGGACTGCAAAATGAACCTGTAGGAAGAGCATCTAAAAAGAAGGCTGTACAAAGCTCCACAGTTAGGGTAGAGGAGAGTGAATGACCCCAGGAACTGAGGAAAAATGACTATTGAGGATTACCAAGGGAAACACAAAGATAGAAATATTTGAAGAAAAGTGCTGTTCCAATTATAGGAGGAATGGGAGATTTTGGGAGAATGTGGTTTACATTTTTAAGCCTTCCCAGAGAAATGGCCTTTCAAACCCAGATAACAGATGGGAAATGTGCTAGTCACAGAAAGCACCTTGAGGCATAAGATTGGCTTGACAGTATATTAATGTGACTGATGTGGTGTTTTTTCTATTTTTTTTTTTCATTTGACCACTGCTTATGGAATGTTTTCATTTGCTCTGATTTTTTAAAAAGCTGTTCTTGAGAAGTGAGAATAAATATGGCTTGTTTGTTCTGTCTTGTCTAAGTAGAAGACCACCGGAGTGAGAGAAGACTCTGCCAGCCCTAAGGATATATGAACATGTTACTCTAGTTATGCTGTTTTAACTTGCATTCAAACGCTACTCATAGTTCTTTTGATGGTTTTAGTATCCATACTTTAAGAAAAAGACACAGGTGGAATCACTTCAAAATTCTAACCAAAGCCTGTAACAAACTGCATATATTGGTTTTAATCCAACTTGTACTAAAAATAAAAATAATATTCTTTTTAATTTTAAAACAACCAATCAAACAAAATAACAACCAAAACCAAAACCCCCACCCACTTCCAAATCCTGGGTAGCATATTGGAAACAGACAATCCTATAAACTGATTTTTAAATTTATTTTTAAATATTCTCCACTACTATCTACTAGCATTAGAAACTATGCACTCCTTGAATGGAGATGAATACATATAATAATTTTACAGACTGACACTTGTGAGTACAGCTTGTTCTTTATGCTTAAGTGCCTACAGAAGAATAGCAAAGTAGAACCTCAAGAATAATTTCTCCTGCTCTACAATATTGTCACATGTATATAAATTCCAGAGCGGAACTTTTCAAAATGCATTGTACTGGGAGTTAATTTGATTTATTTACAATTACCCTCTGCATGCTCCTAAATCTCTTGCTTTATGACTTAGTAGAGAAGATTTCTTTTTTATATTTCTACTGAGTATTATCTTGCTCTTCATTAAATCTTATCTCACTAAATTACTGCAGCCAAAGTGCCAGATCATCTATGTGCATCTTCATTTGTTTGTGTTTAAATACCCCACTTGGTAGATGGTTAAGATTGGAATATTTCAGTGCATATTCAGTTCTGGATGTGTTTATTAATTCAGTTCTGAGCCTTGCCAGACCACAATTTTGCTGGGCCCTCCACCTCTTTAAGTAAATATAAAATATTAATTAGTTTAAAGAAAAAAAAAAAACCTTCAGAACAGTTTTTTGATAGATTTCCTGCAAAATCAGAAGGACTGTAAGAAGACTTCAACACATGATGTGTTTCCTGTGTGGTAAAATCTTCCAGGCATGCTATAATTTAGGTAATATGCATATACATAATTAAAATTATCAGCATTTTGCATAAATCATTATGTCTTTCTGTATCCAAAGACACTGTTCTCTTTTTCCATGTAAACCACTATCATTTAACTACAGGAAAACACAAGCCCCCTTCACATCTGTTTTCAAATACAAAGAAAGATATCTTATTAAAGGTAGTGCTGGTGGTATCCTATATATATTAGGTGAGATGGTATGATGACCCACCCTTAATGGGAAGGGCCTCTACAGATGGTAATATAGATATCTTGCTTGTGGTAGGAGGAAACCTATTTTATAAGTGCTGGTAAACACAGATTTACACACAAAACCGAGAGCAGAACTGGTACAGACGTTGGTTTTAGAAGAAGCTGTCTTGCTGTTCCATGGTGTGTCCTCACCATGAAATGGGAAGAGATGTCTAGGGCTGTGGAGACAGGCTAATAACTCCAGGATGTGCATCCCCACGTGATGTGCATTGCAAAATTCATGTCCAGCTTCAGCCTAAATCCAGCCTAGACCAAACTAAGGTTTAGAAGATATGACACAGGGTCAAGATGCAGTTTGGAAAAGTTAATATAGCATGGTTTCTTTTGACAGAATTATTATTTTTTGATGCCATGCCATGCCATGAGTCACACTAGTGAGTCTCATACCTAGCTTGGTGCTGCTCTACACAGAATGACTGTCAAAAATCACTGCTAGATCCTCATTTGCCAAACTTCATTTTAGACACATGGCATATGTTACTTGAGTATAAGAATTATTTTCACAATATGTGCCAGTTAAATTTTTGTCCCTGATGCCTGTTTTGAATAGCACCTACTTCTGAACACCTATATTTTTTCTCTGTGACTGGTAAATGGTGTTTTTCTATTTTTTGGCAGTGCTCATGCATCCACTGTGGGCCAACATAAGTTAGGAAAAGGTCAGTGAGATAATTTAGCAAATGCAATTGCAACCTCCTGAATATTTTATTCATAATCTCTGGAGTGCTATAGAAACATGACATTTTCTGCCAATGCATTAAATTTCTATACATACAAATATAGATATACCCACAGATGCTGAATAATTGCAGTGCATAAACATGAAATAAATTCATGTTTTATATAACTGTATGATCTTTTAAAGGTTGTTTTGAGTTTTGTTAATTTTTTTTTTCAGTTTGATGAAGTTTTTACTTTACTTTCTTCCCATCTTTCAAACACTTTTGTCTCTTTTGGAAGCCCAAGATTAATTAGTTGATTCTCTCTTTTCTAATTCCATCTACAGTTCAGAGGCACGTAAAACCACAAAGCAAGATAATAACCAATAAATGGAATAATTAATTCAATGCACTGAAACTAATTTTAATTTATATTTCTCAAAGATTCTCACTAGGGAATGGAGAACCTGGAGTTCTAGGGACTGAGCTGCTCCAGTTCTCGTTGTTTTGAATATGTTGTGGACAGAAACACTTTCTGTAAAACTGGAAATTACGACAGCCAAAATCAGAGGGGAAATTAATATCAAAAAAAATTTTAAAATTAGCAAGAAGTAGGAAAAAGTTAAGAATTATTTCAATCATAACCTGTATCTTTTAATCAAAACTATTTTGTTTGCCTCAGAAAGACAACTAAGTCTCTAAATCCCTATGTTGTACAGCCCGCTGACCTCTTCTCACAGCTCCACTGTTTGGTGTCAGAGACTCTTGCCATAGTTCATGTCCTGCAGGCAAGTAGCCCATCAACACTGGCCCTGAGATCAGTGGGAAGCACCAGGAATCAGCTGCACTGGGCATGCAGAGCTGCATCTGCCTGCAGGAGCTGCAGGTTCATTAGGGTCTGTGATGTGCCATGGTGGTGGCTACAGTGGGTGCTGGGCACTGTGCCTGGGGCTCACCGTGGGTGTTTCTGGAAGCTGCCTAGAAGACATCCTCCGTAGTTGTCTCTTCCTAGCAGGCATGCTAAAGTTCCTTGAAGAGTTCCCTTGGTCCCTAGTCCAAACTAGATGGCCCAAAACCACTTTGCTGAGTCAAGGGTCCCCTCATGAGTATTGTCCCCCGGTCCCTGCTGTCCCACTGCTCCTGCTAATAACTAAACAAAACCTACTTATTTGGAAAATTGGTCCGTTCAGTAAGAAGACTGATCTGCTCATTAGCCTGTAAGAAATTAAGACCAAAGAAATCAACATTTTAGGATCAAAGAAATAATCAGCTTTATGACAAACATGACTGAGACATGTTTTGTGAAAAATGAATTCTCACTCATCTTTGGTATGCATTTTGCTTCCTAGCCCCCCAAAATCAACAAACAGTAAATACAGGCTTAATTTTTAGGGTGAACTTTAATTATTTCGTTTACTCCTTGAAATCTGAGTTCATACATATATTCCTTTTTCCCCATCTGAATCAGCTTTAAAAGATCTATTTAAGTACTTAATCTTCTCTTATGTATTGGATAGATGTTTTATTTTTCCACCCTTTCCTGTGATACATGTTAGTATCCATGTCATAATGTTAGTGTTCTGAGATGACTGCAAGAAAAAACCCCACTAGATAACTACTTTTTGCCCAGTGCTTTATTTAATGAAATGGATTTAAATATACACATGCTTTAAGCACAAATCAAACAAATAAGCACTCAGTAAAGAACCCCACTTACATGCCAAAAAGGGTAAATCTTTAATGACTGAAATCACTGAAATTTCCTTTAATGTTTTCTGGCCCAATTTTCAATTAAATTGCAGTACATTATTAATGCCATAGAAGGGACAGCAAAGAAAGCAAATAAAAAGTTCAAAATGAGGCTCCATATCTAATAAGCAACTGTGACAAAAATGACACAATACAAAACTCCATAGTAATTATTCCATTGCACATAACAAAGTAACTAGTGGAGCATAAAGCTAACAATTATTGTGTTGATAGTTCAAGCACAGTATGCTTTTAAAATGCTATCAAACAGTAGCAAGCTATGCCAGAAAGCACAGCCTTATCCAATAGCTTTATGCAAAATACAGACACTTACCAAGTCTTAAAATCTAGTACAAAGTACTATAACGTGTTCCTAAGCTTCATATTATGCTGTAAATTGCAACGAAAAAGCCCTAGCAAATAAACAAACAAAAATTCCTCATTTACCTGCTAGGTATTTCTGAGAGGTTTTTTTTGATCTTTTAAAGTAATACCATTCCATGTGATCCCTTTTTGGATAAGCCTTACAGCCTTCATGTGGGTCCTTTCTGTTTGTTCTTTATTGACAAGAACATCTTGCCAAATCAAGGTTTTTCCATTTGTCTTTTCAACAATTCTAGCATATTGTCGGTGCCCCTTGACACAGAAATACAGTTAGTATACATTGCAGTAGTGTTCACTGGATTTAGAAAGTGAAATAAAACAGGTTATTCTCTGGAAGAAAACTAATTTAGATCTAGAAAAAAAAGGAAGGCAGCTAAAGAGTGAGGGCTTCACCTCAAAATGAGCAATCGTCTTATGCTCTGAAGAATCCTGAAGGATTATTTTGATGATAGCTGTTTACTGTTCTTTTCGCTGCTAGGCTAACATAGTGGAGTGCTTTCTCCAGACACTGAATTTGGCTTCAAGTCTATTATTCACACCTTTTAGAATGAAAGAAAAAAAAAAAAATTGAAGGTGCTATAATGCAGACAGCTCTTTCCTTCACTGAATCTATTAATTTATCTATTATATACATTGGTTATGTAATGTTTAGCAACTAAAATTTACTCACCTTTTAGTTGGGTCTGCTCTTATGACTTACAAAATTGTTAGTCCATGGCTTAGCAACAGCAAACGTGCAACTGGAATCATGTTAGCATGTTTAAAGGCATTTAACACACTATGTAAAGAGATCAACTATTGTTGAATTAAGAAGTGCGGGAGATTTCAAAAAATGATGAACCAGTAGTTGTTGGAATAAAAATGGCAGTAAGATAACAAATTTCTACATTGAATTTCAGATTTCCAGGAAGATGGAAGTTCCAATTGGAGATTTTCTGTAAAAACCAACAAAATATTTCATAGTCATATCTACTTCGGATGTGAAAACTACAAAGGCTCAGGAGACAGAGGTCAGCTTCTAAATTCGTTTTATTCTTTGAAGCCTCTAGGCCCCTGTGTGTGCTGAACCAACATATTTTCCCCTCAGTATTTTCTGATTTTGGTCAGAGGTCATGGCTGCAAACATGAAGTCTGTCTGCCCTGCCATGCTGTCCCAAACCTCTGCTCAAAATCACAGGAGTATCTGTCTCTCTCAAATTACTGCTGCTCCCAATATTTAGCAGCCTGAAGAGTATCACATTTTTTGATTGGAATGGCATTTCTAGTAATGCTGTATACCTACAAAAAGCTTCAGAGTATAGCGATATTTTGGCAGAGGTAGAGTGAAGAAACTTGTATTATAAGCTGTTCATGCTGTAGCTGTCCTGTGAATATATAGAGGTTGTCAACCACCAAGGTTGCTGTGTTTTCCAGCAGTCACTCAGTGCCAAGCAGCATGATAGAGGATTGCTGCATTCGGCATCCGAGTCCTAGGCAATCCATACTGTATAACAGGAGTTCCTGAATAATATAACAAGACAGCAGATGACAGTGACTGCTTCGGTTTGGCTCATCCTAGCCTCTTAAAGGTTCAGTTGCCCACATCTGTCTTTCTCTGCCAAATGTGACTGTAATAACAACATAAACATAACGTAAACTTTTGAATTTTATAAGCAGCCAAGTAATTAAGCTAATTATGTCCATCTAGTTTTAGAATTGCTAGGTGCTGCTGCAGAACCCAGTCGGTCTCTCTGAGACATCAGCATCGTTACCAGACGGAAATAAGTCTTTTCTTTCTTTCTGAGACTGAGCCCAATCTCCTAGGGCTCATCTGCTTAGCCTGCTGTGGCTGTAGTTTCTTTGAGGCATTTTTGGGAGACACAGCCAATTCAATGCCGTTTATCTCTCTCTTTTCTGGGATCTGGAGAAGTTGTTGCTTATTGCTTCACAGTATATGCCATTTGGAGCGACAGTCTCATAAGACAAGGAGAATACCTCTTGTGATATTGCCTCTATTTGTGACCATTGTTTCTTGCTGCGATGTACACAACTTCATTTTTGTGAAGATTCAGCAACTGCTGTAAGACCAAATCATACCAAGGCTGTTTTCCTGGTGGTGTTTTTTTTTTTCCTTGCCTTTTTTTTTGTCTTTTTTTTTTTTTTTGTCCTTTTGCTCTACATCTGCAAATTCCCAGGGACTCTGACATCAGGGGGTTTGGTTTTCTGTAGAGCAAATGTGAGGAGGTGACAGACAGCTCATGCCTCACTGGCATTATTCAGGAGGCTGAATGGGATTCTACAGCTGCTTTTCTGAGGTGCTTAATTAGTTTGACGCTGTCACTAAACTCTTACCCTGGGGATCATGTGAGAATAGCAGCTAGATGTCCAGATCCATATTTCACCACCGAATGCCTAGATTCGAGCCCACTGAGCTGTGGCCACATGTCAGATGTTGATATGCCTGGTCACCTGTTTAACTGTAGTATCCCTACAGGATAATAATTGTTTAGGACAGGTAAATATTTTTTTCCAGCCAGTATAAACAAATTTATGTCTACTTTGTTTTGAGAGGGGAAAAAGGAAGAAGCATGATTTTCTATGCCAGTGGACTGGTCTCTTATCACCGACTGGAAAATGTAACAAATCTTGATAGTTTCTTCAGCATCACTACTCCTTTTGGGCAGTACCAAGTATCACTGACCTTTCCCTAATTGAGCAACACTTAAACCTGTGTTATTTCTAAGCACTCTCCCAAATGTGTCAGTAGCATTTCTACTTGTTGAGAACTGCAAGCTGGCGCCTTAAAAAAATCTGGTGAGTTTTGAGTACCATAAGATGACAAGTATGTTAATGTGTCATCAAGAAGGAGGCAAAAGAAGTAGCACATTTTTGAACATGCAAATCCTAAGCAGTCAAATGGTGTTGTGTCAGACTGTTTCAAAATGCCTTCTTTGGACTGAGAATAACTCTACAAGCAGAGAATTTATACAAAGCTATAAGCCTCTAAAAACATGTGGTTATAATGAAGTGCATCATTAGATGCAACTTAACTGTTGCTACAGTCATGATGTTATGAATTCAAATAAAGAACAGCAGCTAGCAGATAATCTCCTAAGTAACCAAGATCCATGATCCACCCTGCAAAACACGTTATATCTCAGCAGTATTGTTTCTAAATACCATTAATCACAGTCTTGGACAAGACATTGACAACAATTTTGGTTTGGCAGGGAAGGACACATTTTCATTCTTGAGATAAATTATACACTATTTATGTTCTTTTAAACCACTTTGAATAATTTCTAGGCTACCTAGAACAGAGTAATTTACATATTTTTTATATGAAGCACAGAATTTTTTACCTTTTAATTGATTCCTCTTTCAACTGATGCACATTCATTGATAGTTGACTTGTGGCAGCATTTCTCCTGGCAAAATGTTAGTCTAGACACTCTACACGTTAAAGTTTTGGGTCAGAGAAGTCAGGATTTTCTGTGAAATAGACTCATCGAGATTAAATCTTTCTATGCTAGAACAGAGATTTGAAGAATGAGTAAACCTTGCAAATTGTTGGCTAACCTCTAATTGATGATGAATTTTCCTTAGTTTTTGTTGTTTTGTTATTCCTCCCCTTTGTCAATACTGTGTACATACCTAGTAAGAAGTATGCCTAGTCCAATTCTGCTGTTCAACCTCTTCCAATTCTAATTATAAAAAGCATAAAAGTCCATAGTTGGTGGTAAGACGACAAGAGAAACAAGATCCAAATTGGTTATCTTACTAGGTTGCACCACTAAATAGTTCCTGCTGAAGTCAGTTAAAACAAGTGTGTATTCTTGCAATTTATGAAGCTGCAACTGGGATTTTTTTTCTGCCCACAGGTCTCACTTAGCATGGAGGACATAGACCTGTGTCTCCTTGAAGCACCAGAAGGACTGAAGTCAGTGTCAGCTCTCTAACCCATGATTCATCATGTGTTTATGTTTCACAGACAGGGCAAGCAGAGCAATGTGGTGTACACATCAGCAATAAGTGCTTGGAGCCAACAGTGCATTTCTCTGTCTTTACACAGGAAAAGACTTCACAGCTCAAACATACACATAAATTATTGTTAGAGATTAATTGTCGTGTATAAGCTGAGCTGTTTTGACTGTGTTTGTCTTGCACAAATTTGGTGAGATGCCTGCATCTAAACTGGTAGGTTCCCTACTAAAAAAGAAATAGGTACTTTTAAGGCGTATTTCTTCTGATATACGTTAGCTGTCTACTTTAGAATGAGATGAATCACTCCACACAGCTGCCATTCCTCCCTGTGCTTTATAAAAGGCATCTAGATGACTAAATCGGATGCAGGTAATTACTTTGTACTTTGACTGTGTAACTGACAGGAAATGTAATATGAAATGCATTTGCTTAAGTCTTAACAAGAGAAGGACGTAAGCTAGAGTATTTTTCTTCATATTTGCAGTGGGGTAACATCATCCATACTGTCAGTTATTGAAGTTCAGCTGACACAAAATAACTTGTGAAGCCATAATACAATTTTACCTACATTTTCAGTAGTATTGAAAGCAGTTGAAACTATTCAAGCTTTTAGCGCTGGAAAACCCCCTGTTAAGTATGCTCAAATATTTCAGATTTAATTCAGCTCCTCTGCTATTTTGAGTCAATTATGTGTATCAGTTGAAGATTGATCAATAATAATAATAACAATAACAAATTAGGTCTCTACTACCGCATTTCCTGGCTAGCTGCCTAAAGAAAAAACCTTACTCCTTTGGCTCCCCCTTTGTGCGTACTTAATCAAATTAGCCTGAAATAGAAAAAGCAATATACAGATCAAAGGAAAATGTTTAACTATAAATTACCTGCTTGTCTCTTATGCTTACTCACCTTCCTTCAAATAGGAAAGGAAGTACTAGAGTGGTTTTTTGCCTACTTAGTTGTCCATTAAGGACATTTCACACAGCCTGAGACCAAAAGGACATAGGGCAGTCCAAATACTAGTCTCCTGTGCACTAGTCTAATTGATGGCTCAGAACCTAATGCAAATGAGATACAAAGACTTAGATGGGTATCATCAGACACAATGCAAGTTAGAAAGGATGAAAAATAATGACACATGCATTACATCTCATGGACAACTTATCATCCACCAGTACTCCCAGGTCCTTCCCAGCAGAGCTGCTCTCCAGTAGGTCAGCCCCCAGCCAGTGCTGCTTATTCCTCCCCAGGTGCAGGACCCTACATTTGCCCCTGCTGAACCTCATTAGGTTTCTCTCCTCCCAACTCTCCAGCCTATCAAGGTCCCACTGAATGGCAGCACAGCCTTCAGATGTGTCAGCCACTCCCCCCAGTTTCCTCAGCAAGCTTGCTGAGGGCACATCCTATCCCTTTATCCAGGTCATTGATAAACAAGCTGAATAAGACTGGACTCAGTACTGATCCCTGGGGAATGCCACTGACTACAGGCCTCCAACTGGATCCTACTCTGCTGATCACGACCCTCCGAGCTCTGCCATTCAGCCACTTCTGGATTCAACTCAGTGTCCATTCAACCCATATTTCCTGAACTTTCCTAAGAGGATATTATGGGACACATTGTCAAAAGCCTTGTGGAAGTCAAGGCAGACCACCCCCACTGCTCTCCCCTCATTGGCGTATCCTGCCGTGTCATCATAGTAGTCTATCAGATTGGTCAAGCATGATTTCTCCTTAGTGAATCCATGATGAAGGAAGGTTGATTACTGTCATATCATAGTGGGATGTATATGGATAAAATTATTTAGCTGATAGTTTGCCCCAGGTTATCTACCTAAGGTTCATACCACATAACTGAGGCACAGAAGTTAAGAACCCATTGCATTAAAGTTAGTATTCCATGAAGAAAGACAGCATGATGATACCGATTTTAATGAGATACATTAACTTCTTGGAGTGCTTTTTCTCTCCAGTGAAGGAATCTAAGGAAGTTTTTCTTAGGTATCTCAATAAAGTGCCTGAGGTTACACAAGTGATATCACCTGTTCTTAATTTTACCCATAAATTCTCACTTAGGTAGTTAAATATTTTAAATTGTTTCACACACACCTAAATTTTAGCTGCCTGGTCCGGTAGTGGAATTCATAGGCCTGAAGTTATATACAGTCTCTGGGAATGGGGTTGCAGAAAGATGTAAGGGGACCTTTACACTCCGAGGAGGGGAGGAAAGGCTTGAGCTAACTACTCAGCAGGAAATTGGTGAAACATGCATCTTCAGTCTTGCCACTCTTAGGATTCAGGGATATATATCACTAGGGAGATATATATAGAAGTCTTTATTTTTTCCATTCATTAGTGGCTTCCAGCCTTTAAACTACATAGGGTCTTTTTTAAATGCTACCTACTGACTTTCAAAATATATCAATTTTGTGTTCCTGGTTTTGTTCACTAGGATTTATTTAGAGAAATCAAATTAATGCCATATTAATGCAGTGGCATGCATACAAAACTTGACAACCAGATTTGTTCTGTTGGTCTCCTTCCTCTGGTTGTGGAAATGTATAAAAGCATTTTCTTTTAACATGCAGGTGCAGTTTGGTGCCAAAAATAATTTTCCCAATATGTTAGCAAATGATATTCTGGCTCTTGATTCGTGTACCACTGAGCTGTCAGCAATCAGCCAATTGATGAAAGGTTGGCTAGCCAACTTGTAACACTTCTTTTCATATTTTGGCAAAGACCTTATTCTAAAGAGATGATATTAATTTAATTAAAGGTAATGGACATATTGATATATCTCTCTATATATCTCTTTGAGGTAATAGTGGATTGCAGCAGACAGCAAAATTCTGCATTAAAATACCTGTTTTGATTATAAAGAGTTTCATTATAAAACCAACAAAACATAGAATCCAGGTTGCTCTTTGAAAGGACCTTTGAATTAATAGGCATGACATTCAGAGTTGTGCTTAAGGACAGGATGCATTATACGGAACAATCTTGGAACGTGGTGCCAGATTTTAAGACAGTATCTCCAAGACTGCGTATGTTTTGCTTTGTTCTGATAGCCACTGCACAGAATGCTGAAATGTCTGTTGCAAAAAATTGGCTCTGCCACAAGCATTGCGGCAAAGCAAATTCTTTAAAACACTTTTACTGGCCTGAATGAAAGAGTCAACAGCCAAAAATGCACAAAAGACTCAATTAGAAAGGAGAAAGGTGTTGCAAAATTAGACTTAGGAAATCAGTCTCTTTAATAGTTTTTTTAGAATATTTTAAATATTTTTTTTAATAAATCAAACCTCTAAGAAAAGCATGATAAAAATAGTAATGATTTTATTAATGGAGTAACTAATAATAGTGTACCTAACTTAAATGTGCTTATGTGGTGTCCCTTTGCCCGTCTGGATACATGTTGTGATTGAACCTCAGCCAGGAACTAAGTCCCAAGCACCTGCTCTCTCATTTTCTAGGGTGGGGACAGGTGATAGAATGAGAAGAGCAAAAATGAGAAAACCTGTGTGTCTCTTTGTCTCTGCCTGCCGTGGCTGGCTAGCTCGGGGGCAAGACCCCGAGCCAGCACAGCAAA
>VZTI01003755.1:4399143-4463924 GCA_013397865.1 Struthidea cinerea | reverse complement strand
TGTTTATTCGCTCGTCCCCGGCAGCAGTCTGGCTCAAAGCTGCTCGTTTCTCCCGGTCCCGGGGACTGGGGGGGCGGGGCTTACAGCAACAGCCAATGGGCAGGGAGAGAACCCGGGGCCAGCCCAACACCCCTGGCACCGCGGGGGGGAAGGGAGAAACCAATACACATTTGTATAGAGACCATAAACCGGGGGGTTTTCCCAGGCACAGGTGTGTCCCCCCAAACCCTGGGCTGGCAGGTTTGCCAGGACACCCCAACACCTGTGGGTTTAGACGAAAGCAGTTTAAAAGATAAAAGAAAAGTTACAAAACCCAAGGAACTAATTTGCCATCTCCCATTGGCAGGCAGGCTTTCAGCCATCTCAGGGGAAGCAGGACTCCACTGCACGAAACAGTGGCTTGAGAAGACAAATTCCACCACTACAGGTGTCCCCACCTCTCTCCTTCTTCCCCCAGCTTTATATGCTGAGAATGATGCCACATGGTCTGGGATATTCTTTTGGTCAGCTGGGGTCAACTGTCCCAGCTGTGTCTCCTTACAACTCCTTGTGTACCACCAGCCTTCTCACTGGTGGGGTGGGGTGAGAGGCAGAAAAGACCTTGACTCCCCACCAGCACTGCTCAACAATAGTGAGAACATCGTTATGTTATCAAAACTTTCCAGCACAAATCCAAAACACAGCCCAATACGAATTACTGTGAAGAATATTAACTCTACCCCAGCAAAACCCAATACAATCCACTAAATTCTTTTTTTTTTTTTTGCTAAGAACATGGAAACAGTAGAGGAACCGAAGTTGTCCATTTATGCAGGGTATCAGACAACAAAGAATTGTGCTTGGTTCTTGATCCAGATGATCTGAATTCTGGTCATCTCTTTGATAGATGTGTTCTTATTTTCCTTTACTTTCGGATGGAATAGTGTAATTTTTAAATTTGTTTACTCTTGCCTTGTAAAAATGCACATAACTGATACTGAAAGGTGCAAGATAGTGGAAAAAGGTATGTCAAATCTTTGCAAAGTAGCAAGATACAATCACTGATCATCCTGAAGCTTTGTAGGTTTCAATGTACATTGCAGCAACAAATGTTTGATGTGCTGCAATAAAAAAACTATTTAAAAATATTGGTATATGACAATATACTCTTTCTGTAACTTTTTGTCATGTTTGTTTTGCCAATGTATAATTTGCAATCATATAACTAGAGTGTTATTATTTGGTATTTAGTATTAGTATATCAATATGAACATATATGCATTTAATTTTCCTAAATTTCTTTTTACGTGCTATTACAATACTAGATAAGAATCCATTGCTTTAAATGCTTGAGACTAAATAATTCATTTAATAAATGAAACAGTTTTTTTCTCTTTTCCTTTGAATAGTTTATCATAGCATACCTGTTTTTCTCATACAGCTAGTCAACATTCACGCAGTATTTCAGTGGATTACACATCACTCTTTTCATGAATATCCACACTTTATTTAGAAATCATCTGAGATTGCAGCAGATTTAGATAATTTATATTATATTCTTTTCTATACTTTCTGTAGATTTATATGTTGCTTTTTATTTTCTCATGCTATTATTCATGGTCTTTGTTTCAAATATGCATGAACATGATAAATGTACTCTGTGTTGTTATTTTCCATTTTCTTCCTGAATTGCTTCATACATGAAGGGAAAAATATTTAATATCAGTTGCATTTTTGCAAGTCTACCATAGTGCATCTTTTGTTGTTCCACCTACACTTCTTTTTTTTTAATTACGGATTTCTTGGACAGGTTTCTGTACCTAAATATTAAAAGAGCTTTCAAGGATATTATTTAGAGTTAAATTACATGATGAGTGTCATCTTTGCAGTGATGAAACTTTCAGAAGATGGCAACTCTGTATTTCAAGATGTCAGTATTTCAATATTGCTTCCCACCTATTATTTTCTGCCAAATCTTTTTGAAAATTTTCAGTCAAACCACATGTTGATTTATACGTTATGGAGCAATCTTTAGCTGTGCAATGATGGATATTGTGCAAATCAGTGTTTTCACTATCACTATGTTGCACAGTTTGAAATAGTAAGGGTAATTGTCTACTACAGGTATCCCCATTCTGCATTAGCAGTACTTTCCCAGAACTTTAAATGAGTGATCTGTGGATTTTTCTTCTGTTTGTAAAAGATAGTAAGCACTAATGTTTGTTTTTTCTGCTTTGGGATATTGTTCCGAAAGGACTGGATTTGTTGATGACCAGGAAGCTGGGAGTAATACAGGATGACAGCTCCTAATATGGTTCTGAATAAATGCCATGAAAAATACATAAAAATTTGGATACAAGTATGGATCAGGTCACTGTGAAACCAAACAAAAGAGATTGAGAGACCCTCCAGTGCCAAGATAAAAATGGAACAATCAAATTATAACTGTCATGTTCTTAAGGGGTAGAAATAGTTTATTGTCCAAAGGCGTGCAGGGCAGCCCAATGCTCGTTTTCCTAATCTTTTTCCTGCTGGGCAACACTGTACCAGATCTAAATTGCATGTTGACCTCTACACGCTGTCTGAAGCTATTCCAGAAACAAAATGACAATATTTATTCTTAGACAGAAGTGAATGCCCTATAAATGTTTGATCAAAACCCATTAGTTTAACCCATACGTTAATTTTCAAAGTTGAATCTATTGTAGTGTTCTTCTCATGAAGCTTTCTACCCAATTCAGCTGTGCTGAGAATCAAAACTTCTCTAATCTGTCCTCCTTCTATGGCATATATATTTTTATACTGTGTGTTTTCCCACAACCTGTTTCTTCTAACACGATGCAAAATCTTTTATCTGATTACCATGAGACACTGAATGATTTGAATAATTCAAGCTGAACTGTGCAGCCCTTGCATTCCTAAAATGAGGGCTATTTCAAATCATGGGTGGTTTCTATTAAATTTACTTATTCTACCCTGTGACTTTGATAGTATAGTTACGGGTTACTAAATGAGATCAGTTACACTTATTCTCTCTGCTTCTGTTGTCTTTCTTTTTGTGGTTCTTCTTGCATTTCAACATGAAATATGAGTTTCATTATACGATATACAGGATGTATGTTATACTTCCTTCATTGATGTGGTTAGTGTTGTTTCCATTAGACCAACATCTCACTTTCTACACTAAAAACATTCAGTAGGGAAAAAAATATTCTTCATTAAAGAGTAGTGAGACAACTTCATCTGGTAGTATTTTGTTGTCACTTCCCACTGGATTCAGTCCTCTAATTTTTATATTTTCCATGTAATTATGTGGATTGCTCTTTCTTACCTTCTTTTTTTCTTTCTTTCCTTCTTTTTTTTCTTTTTTTCTTTTTTTCTTTCTTCTTTTTCTTTTTCTTTCTTTCTTTCTTTCTTTCTTTCTTTCTTTCTTTCTTTCTTTCTTTCTTTCTTTCTTTCTTTCTTTCTTTCTTTCTTTCTTTCTTTCTTTCTTTCTTTCTTTCTCTTTCTTTCTTTCTTTCTTCTTTTGTTTTTCTCACAGAGATTTAAAATAAACCTGTTTTATAACATTATGTTTCTGTTATCCCTGCAAAATATAATTCATATGTGACTACAGATAGGTAGTCAAAACTCACCAACCTCATGTTTTGATCCCCTGATGGTTGTGACAGGTGCTAGGGCAGAATGTTCCTTATGTTCCTTCAGACATATCTCCTTAGCAGAGAAACTGAGTCTCAGAAAGGGCAACTCTTGAAGTACTTGTGAATATTTGGATATCTTGTTAAAGTGAGATGATATACCAAAATTCTGCTAGAGATTCAGGGGATTTTAAATTGGTGCTGTGTTTTCCTGCTCTGTGAAACCAATTTTAGTGTAATAAAAGTGGCTGGGAAAACTTGGCTCTTAGATGAACTAACACGAGAGCTGACATATATGGTGTACGACCACTCAAAAAAAATTTTTTTGACTGCTCTTATATTTTAAAGAAAAAATGACGGGAAAAATCACTCACCATTCTTGAAAACCTCAATATTACTTCTGATAGCTTGTACCTGAGAAAAGCAGGGAGCAATTCTCATCTTGGTGTTCTGTAATCTTCTCTTGCTGGCTTTTCAATATACTGTCTGGATACTATATTCCTGTGATGAAATACTTACAGGAAAGGATTTTGGTGTTATTAACATGAAATGCCCCTTTCTGAGTGCAAAGCTGGTAATAAGACTTGCTTTGTTTTTGTGGAGAATATTTCATATAATTGCCCAGTTTCTTCAGATGGCATTTCAAAAAGAGCAAACTCCTTTGGCATTTTGTGCAAGTGGTACATACAAAGCGCAGAAGTGGTACAGTACTGGTCACGGAGGGACATGCTATCCATAAATGATATAACCTTATCTGATTATAAGATAGAAAAAGGTCAGTATTTCTGGAAGGCAAAGCACTCAGAGTGGCTATTAAGAATAACTTTGTTAAGTCTCTCTGGTGGTGAACTGCTTATGCATATACACTGTAGCACTTAAAGTATAAGGGCTCTGCCATGTATTCAGGAGTTTCCTATTTCACTGCTTATTGAATATCAAAAAGGGAAATTTGTTTAATACTCTAATTCTTTCATTGTATTTAAATATTTTCAGGGCAGGAAATCACCAGGAGAGCATGTATGCTTGGATTTCACCCATCAAAATTGGATAACTGTAATGGGCTCTACATGAGGTGGCTTCTTAAAGCCACTCAAACTTGATCTAGTGCAATACACAGCTGCTCTCAGTAAATGGTGCTTCTTACAGAAAAAAAAAAAAAGCTCTACTGTATGTTGAGATATAAGTTTAAACTTATCTTCTACTTATGAAGTACCATGGGCTTGTGCAGCCTTAGTAGATGTCAAGGGAAGTGTTTCAGTAGACACCAGTGCTGAAGAATCAGACTTAAAATGAAATGAACCAGCACATGTCCAAGGCACCCTGACACTGGGATAGTGTGTGAGCTCTAATTAGGTATGCTCAAGACCAGATCCTGGGGATTAAATGTGAAGGAACTGGAGGAAAAGTGCTTGAATCCTTGGATTTCAAAGTCGCCTCTTCTCTGACTAATTCACCAGCCTTTTTTTTACTAAGAGAGAACTCTGTGGATCATTGGAGGTGATGGAGGGCTTAGGCTTGGGAAAATGAGGTCTTTTTTTAATATTGGATGCCTTATTGATAACATAGCTAGGAAGACTCCTGAAACTTTGAAATAAAAGCTAGATGACTGAAAGGGTGCATATAAAAGAAATTTAAAAATATTAGGCTGCCATGTGTACTGCTCATTAATGGACTGAATGAGCTGTGCTGAGCAAACTATGTATAATGAATCATTTATAAACAAAGCATGACCTTTTCCTACTTGTAAATTACTCACAAGTAGACTTTGATTTTTAGAAATATGGTTGTTGAGAATTGTTTGATCAACTTATGTCAACAGACTTCAGTATATTTGCCTCGAGTAAGATTTCACTAACAGTAGTTTATGATTGCATAAATTGCACAAAGTTGTTTCTATTCCTTATTTGGACGCCAGAGAATCTCACAAAGAATGACTTGCAAGTATAGTGTGAACATTTGTGCAAATATCTTTCCGCAGAACATGTGGGCGACTTGAACTCTCCCTGACCATGCTTCCTGATGGCATTCCTTGTATTCCTTATACTGACAGCCTAAGAAGAAACAAATTGAAGCAGTTGTGACAGATTTCCTTCACATCCTGTGTTTCTTTTGATGATATTTCATCCAGTTTAACTGATATTTCAGTAGAGGTTCATGGGCAGATTTCTCTGAATTACCATCAGGCTGATGTCCCATGAACACATGGGAGGATACTTGCATGGCAGATGCTGAGAAAAATCATTGTTTATGCCACTTTTGGTCATTAGAGATTCCAGTGCTTTTTCTAGAACAATTATGCCAGTCCTGGTGTCCTGATGAAAGTCCAGTTTAGATAATTACATCCTGCCTTCCTAAATTTCCCATCTGGTCTATTTTTCAGTTTCTGCTCTAAAACTGTACTCTATTAATATTGTTCTCTAAATTCCTGGTAATTTAGTTCAGAGGGTTGGGTGTGTGTTTTTGTTGTCTTTTTTTGTGGGGGCTTTCTTACCTGTTCACACAAATGCATTGATATATCTTTGCAGATGACCAGACAAAAATTCTCCCAGTACTCCCCTGTGTCTAATTTTCACATAGATAAATGGAGGTGCAACTGCAGGATCTGCATATACAATACAGAGAATAGAACATCTTTTTAAGTCATTAGACTAGAGTATTTCATCATCACTTTAAATAGCATGTGCAAAACTCTTGAAAAAATGTTATTCTGATTAAAGATTCAAAGAGTAATAGCAATGCAGAGCTGAAATATAATCTCAAGTCTGGCATTGGAATTTATTTGGGTATTATTATTGGTAAGACAGTCTGATACTAGGCCCAATATTGTTTAACTTATCTTTCAATTACTTGGATGAAAGGGTAGATGCCTCCTCATCAAGTTTGCTGACAGCACAAGGCTGGGAGGAGTGGCCAATACCCCAGAGGGTTGTGCGGCCCTTCAGAAGGATCTTGACAGGCTGGACAGATGGGCAGAGAAGAACTGTCTGAAGTTCAACCAATGCAAGTGCAGGGTCCTGCACCTCAAGAAGAACAATCACATGCACCAGCACAGGCTGGGCACTGACTTGCTGGAAAGCAGCTCTGTGGAGAAGGACCTGGGGATCCTGGTGGACACCAAGCTGTCCATGACCCAGCAGTGTGCCCTGGGGGCCAAGAAGGCTGATTGTATCCTGGGGTGCATTAGGAAGAGCATTGCCATCAGATGGAGGGAGGTGACCCTGCCCCTCTGCTCAGCCCCAGTGAGGCCACATCTGGAGTGCTGTGTTGAGTTCTGGGCTCCTCAGTATAAGAGTGACATGGAGCTCCTGGAGCAGGTTCAGCGCAGGACCACAAAGATGATTAGGGGACTGAAGCATCTCTCTTGTGAGAGACCTGGACCTGTTTAGCCTGAAGAAGAGACTAAACTATGAAATTCATCGGTGTCAGTATCTGAAGGGAGGGTGTTAAGAGGACAGAGCCAGGCTCTCCTTGGTGGTGCTGAGAAATAGGACAAGAGGCAGCAGGCAGAAACTGGAACACATGAAGCTCTACCTGAAATGAGGAAAAACTTTACTGTGAGTGTGTGACTGAGCACTGGCACAGGCTGACCAGGGAGGTCTTTTGAAATAACAAAACATCCCCACCTCTAAAGCAAAAAAAAAGAAACAAAAAAGAGGCACCCCAAAGAAATAAACAAGCAAAACAACCATGAAAACAAATAAAACTAAAAAAAAACAAAAACAAAAAAAAAAAAAAAACACTCAAACCAAAAAACCAACAAGAAAGCCCCAAAGATCCAAACTGGGTTTTTTGGGGTAAAAGGTGTTGTCTTAACTCTCTGAGACCACATAAGATTTCAAGTTTTATCCAGTTTTAAAGTTAATAACAGAAGCTTTTTTCTTCCATGGGGATACTCTTACCGACCTACAACTATTTTGTCTGTTTCCTAGTATTTACTATTAGCCTACTACTGTGTCCCCATATTGTGTTTAGTATAATTCTTTAACAAAAATCAGGATCATAAACTTATCTTTTTCAAATTGCAGAGGCTTTATCTGGCTCAAAGGGTGGTGGGTCAATGTTCAGAGTTCAGCAATGTCTAGTTATGAAAGACATAACAAAGGGAACCATCATGGAGGTGAAAGTACATAATGCCTTTCTTAAGGAAATAGGCAGTGAACTGGAGAGCTCTCTCAGAAATTGTGATGAAAACCAGCTGATAATATATTGGAAAGCAAGGCTGAAATTCAGAGAACTCTTGAGAGGCCAGAGAAGTAGATGGATAAAAACCCCATGAAGTTAATTGAGGGGAAATGCAATGTTCTGCACCTGGGATGCAATAATCCCATGCCCCAGTATAACCTGGGAGCCAGCTCTCACCTCAGAGAAATGGTAGAGTTGAGCGGTTTGAAGTTGAGGGGTTTGAAGGACAGGGGTCCTGGAGGACAATAACTTGAAGATCAGCAGTGTGCCCTGGGGCTGATGGCAGGGTGGGCTGCACTTGGAAGAACACAGCATGAGGTTGAGGAAAGTGGTCACTGCCCTGTGGGACTTGGGAGAGCACAGGTGGGTCACTGCATTCAGTGCAGTGTGGGGTTCGGTTTACCCACTGCTTTTCTGATCACACATTGTTTCCCCCATCTTTCCCTTGCCCCTAGCCCTGACTGCTCCCTCGGGCTCTCCCTATTGGTTCCTGTACCCCAACCCCACCCATGTACTGCCCCTGCAATCTGACAAAACCCCCCTGCGCCCTGGCCACGTGGTCTCTCTGCCTCTGGGGGTCACCAGGTCAAGACGTGACCATTAAAGATCCTCTGAAACCCTCACGGGGAGACCCTTCTCGCCTCCTTTGCTGATCACTGGGTTGCAGAGCTGACAGCCAGCAGGAGCAAGAGTGCAGGGCAGTCTGGAGCCCCCACAGAACTCCCAGGGACAGCTGCAGCTGCTAAACTATACCTAGCAACACAGCAGTGCAGGGCTGCCCAGTGCAAGGCAGATGTTGACAGAATCACAGAATCACAGAATCACCAGGCTGGAAGAGACCTCTAAGATCATCGAGTCCAACCCATGCCCCAACAGCTAAACTAAACCATGGCACCAAGTGCCACATCCAATCTTTTTTTAATTACATCCAGGGATGGTGACTCCACCACCTCCCCGGGCAGACAATTCCAGTACTTCACCACTCTTTCCGTGGAAAACTTATTCCTAGTATCCAACCTACACTTCCCTTGGCACTGCTTAAGACGGTGTCCTCTCGTTCTGTCAGTTGCTGCCTGGAGAAAGAGACCAACTCCCACCTGGCCACAACCACCTTTCAGAAAGTTGTAGACAGTGATAAGGTCACCTCTGAGTCTCCTTTTCTCCAGGCTAAACAACCCCAGATCCCTCAGTTGTTCCTCATAGGGCTTGTGTTCCAAGCCACTCGCCAGCCTTGTCACCCTCCTCTGGACGCGTTCAAGTGTCTCAACATGACCAAGTAGATTGAGTCCAGAGGGGAGTTTCTAATTCTTGAAATAGTCTATTATCGTCTGATCTTCTATATTTTTGGACGTCAGAATGTACTACAGTTACTATAGTCCCTTAAATGTGCTATGTGACTACAAAAATTTGAATGGAAATAAATTTTCTCTTAGATTGTCTTTTATATGAGTAACACTCAAGGGCGAAAAGGAAGCCATATGGGCACTAAATAAGTTTTATATTAATATAATTAAAACCTTAGACATCAGCAGGGACAATTAACACTGAAATCTGTTTTGCTGGATTCAGTTATCACTCCAAGGAAGAGTTACTATTAACCAACACCTTCTTTCATGTCTTCCAGAGCATCTATGTGCCTTTTCAGTGAAAAGATGAGATTTCTCTTAGTGAAAACATTAGGTGAAAATATAACTTGTTCATAATTTTTTCTGTTTTAGTGAACCATGTTTCAGACAGAGCTTTTGGGGGCAGTTCAGAGTAAAAAAATTCCCCACAAAAAGTTACAGTGTGCCAGAACATGGAAGTTTTTTGCTTCATGCTACTAGGTATCTTCCTTTTGGCACACTTCACTTAATTTTCTGTACTTGTGAGTTTGGTGATTGTTTATTCATATGAAAACATTTTTTTTCTTGAGAATTGATATAAATTAGTAGAATAATATAATTGTTATGTCACTCCAAGTGAAACTCCTAGATTTTCAGAATCTTCAGCTAAAATGTTCCTCCTGTTAAGACACTTCATAGCTCATGCTTTCACTTTTATGGGTTTTCTGAGGTAAACTGTGAAATGTAAGGAATGGATGGACAACCCCTACTTTACAGATGTTATAAAGAACATTGATACAGCTCATGTATCAGGTGCTGTGTTTGGCTTGTCAATGTGAGAAATTATTTCTGTGGATGCCAAATGGCTGTCAAAGTCCTACTAAAGCCAAATGAGGATAGTTTTGCCATGAATCGCAGTAGCACTCACTGCCTAACTACTTGTTTTGGGGATTTTTTGCCTTTTCTTCTTTTTTCTTTTTCTTGCTGCTCATTTCTTTTTCTTATAGCCTGACGTGACCCTGCAGTCAGGAGCAGCAGCAACAGGATTACATAGTGACAATCAGCAGTCATAACAGAGATACAAATGAAATAGGCAGAAATCAGCAACTGAGGTTTTTGTAGTGCTCCTATTGCTGAGTTTCTTTAACATTAGCAGTGTTCCTTCATTTCTCTTTCACTCTGCCTCTCTGACTCCAATACCTCTGTGGCTATCAGCCCTCAGCACCCTAACTGTGATAATAATTTATGACCCAGGAGCATTTTCTATTTCCTCTTCTTTCACTCATCCTGGACTGCTGTATTTATCACAGAGAACATACACTATATAGCAGAGCCTTGTTTCCACATATCTCGACTGGAGACTGATGTTCTTGTGCACCTAAAAACGTAGCTGCTTTGGAAGTTCATTTGTCTAAAATGAGCCGTTTTGCATAAGCAGAGTGTTTCTTTTGCATTTTAGTAGTACAAACAGTAGCAGAAACACCTAAGGGTTTCTGTTACCCTTTCTCAGTTTGTCATTTATGTTTGCTGCACCACTCATGCCACTAATTTTTATGGAATATTTTTCTTGCCTTCCATGGAGGTATTTTATTATATACCCTCTCAGTTCAGTAATACTTTGTAAACACTTCCCCTACTCCAGCTCTCATTGAGGCACAGCTTCCATAATCTCTCATTTTTCTTTGATGTCATTTGGAAAACATTTCTCGTTGAGCCTATGAATAATGGAATTTAGGCAGAATGACAGAGTTCACAAACGTAAAGTTTTCTCTTACAGTAAAATTATATGCACTGTGCCTCGCCACGGGATACCATCCTGCCTTTTAGAAAACCCATCCTGCATGTGTAGTCTCATCAGTGTGGCCCTTTCTCCACAAGAGGGATCCCAAATCTACTTGCTTGACCCTACATATCATTTCAGTGACTTAGACCGGGGTGGGCAGGCATCTGTATGCAGCTGGGAGAATCAAGGGGCAGGTGAGAAGAGGAGGCACAGTGCAGACTAAGTGAAGGTGATGGGAAGACTTAATGGAAAGGACTCAAACTGGAGTTTATGGGTATAAGCACATATTTCTAGGAAAGACAACAGAGGACATTCTGAAATGTAGATTCAGATCTCTAATCATTGTGGAGATACTCCAGGGACTTCTCAACCTGTGTCAGCTGTTCTCAGACTGAATTCTGAAACTGTCAGAGTTTATTTAACACCCTTATACTTGGATTTTTTTATAAAAAACTGATAGATTGTTTCATTGCTGATCTTTGCAGCATTACAGTTTGGGAGTACTCTAATTTTGTTCTGGTTCTGTACAAAATATTTCAAGAAAAATCATTCTTCCTTGCAAAGTACTTTCAGTGCTTCTACGTGGCTCTTTTCTTTGTACAGCAGAATTAGTCTAATCTTCTCACACCTATGCGCAAAGGCAGAACATTAATATATTTAGACCATTTGATTGGTTACTTATTATTTACAGTGGCATAAAAAATTAATACTGTCACTGGAGCATGAAAGTTCCAAATTAACAGAAATGAATGCTGCCACTGAGCCAGATTTAGCCCTGCTGAGAGAAACTGAGGCAATTCTGTAAAACATAGCATAACATGCTACAACTACTTCTGATTTAAACATGATTTTTCATACATGGTAGCCCAGTGTATTAATCAGTTTTTCTATTCTGCTTCCTGCCTCAGTGCATATGATGGTAGCAATACTTTCTGCATTAAAGGAGTTCTAGAAAAGAATTATTAGAAAGTTGGAGTGTCAAAACCAATCTGTATTAATGTCACCATCCTACAAAATATACAGACAGTACTTAAAGAAATGCTACCTTTCTGCAACTTGCTTTTTTCCTGCCAACTCAGCAGATGATAATCGAAAAAAAAAAAAAAAAAAAGAGGAAAATATAAACTACCTTCGTCCTGATTTATAGCCACTCTTATCTTTTAAATCCATCCACTTGGGATTTTGTGCTGCTCTTTTTTCTTCTTTTCAGACTACTCTGTTGAAAAACAAAATAAACAAAAAAAAATCCCCAAAACAGTGAATTTCAAGTGAACCAGACTTCCCCAAGCCCAGTGTACAGTGATGAGGTTATCTGTGAGGAAGGTCCTATTTCTTGGTGAGTGAAGACGCTAATGAAAATTAGCATTCTAAAAGGATATTCTGCAGCTGTCTTCATAAAAAGAAACTGATTAGTGGTTTGGACGGTTCTAACTCTGTAAATTATCAAACAAAATACGGCAGAAGCATCCATTTACGTATATGAAAATTACAATTTGAACATCACACTTAGAGCACATTAATCAACTTCATTCTTCGTTTTTATGCCTAATGAGGCTTTTCAGAAAGGTAAACAGCTTTCTAAATAAAGTTGCCTTGGCAAAAATGGATTAAATGCATCCCAATTTGGTGTTTATTTATTTATTTATAGTATTTTTTTAAACTATTTTTCTATTTATTTATTTATTTATCTATTTATTTATGTAAGTAGATGTGATTTGGTAAGATGTGGACGAACATTTGGAATGACCAGGCTTCTGCATTATAAACACCGGCACCAACAGAGGCAGAAATAAATACGGCCTATTCTTGTTCTGTCCCATTTCTCTTTATTGATATAATCTCTTTCACAACAATGCCACCTTTTAATTGTGCAAGTGTGAGATTTTTGCAGGCTTCTAATAGTCATATTTCACCATCTTTTGTCTGTACCTTCTCCCCATTAAAGCTTTAATTGTCAAAAAGTCTTCCCCCGTCTTCTTTCATCTGTTGATTTGGGGGGAGGGGAAGGAAGGGGGAGGGAAGGAGCTGCTGTTTTTCCCCCAAAAGATCTACATTTAATTATTTCTCATTGTCTTTGTAAGTATTGCTCCTTTAAGTATTGCTCTTTGGTGCTCAGACCATGAAACACAATTGCTTTAACTGTTTGTGAAAATTTGTGTTTATTTTGCTTGCTGTTCGTACTGATTGTTCAGATAGTTAGACATATAAATTACATCCTGTTGCAGAAGGTTTCCAGAATTAATACAGTGAGTCAGCTACTCAAAAAAATAGTTTAAAAAATAAAATGGTATGTTAGAAGTGACATCAATTTTCAGCCTCAGCACAATGGAAATGTGATGCTTCACTTGGTTACACCAATATGCTTTGGATTTACTCTATCACAGTCAATGTATCAAGGCCATAACATCTCTGTGCAGACTTCTGGCTGCATTTGGATGCTGCATCAAGCCACACTGAAAAACTTGAGTATACGTTTTTACTTATTGTCAGATGCCAGAACACAGTGTATCATGTCCCTGTGCTCTGCTCCAGGTGAGGGATAACTCAGTTCTGTGTCCTTGAGTGAGCAGCATGAAGATAGCACTGTTCTTTCCCTACTACCATCTGGATGGTCCAGAAATGATTTCTTACTAGATTACCAGTGATAAAAACCATTTTCTCATCCTTTTCTGCCTTTTGGTGATTAGGTGATCCTGTGTCTGGTGCTTCTGGGAGTAAAAGGTACCAGAGTACCAGATCTCTGTCTACTTTTTGTGACACACGGATTAAGCAAAGCAGAAGTTGAGTCAGCAGGTGACCTGCTGGATGCTTGGGAAGGATACTTTACTCTGTATTCTGGTACTGATTCTCTGTGCGTATCACACAGTTCCTTCCTGAAGGTTTTTATAGAACACATGTTAGCCTATATTTACTCTAGAAAAAACCTTGTCATGTCAAATGAAGATTCATTTCCTCCTCAGTTTCCTCAGTCAATAGCATTCTGTGAAAATATGTAAAAAAGCAGATCTCACAGGTCACAGTGTGGAAATTGCATGTCATGGGCAAAAGATGGAATCTCAAAAACGTGCTACATTTTTCATCAGTGCCTTTTCATATATGGTGTTTCACATAGAATCATCACCATGTATGTCTTGTTAGAGCTTTGGGGAGTCAAAGGACTTTGCAATTTCTTTTTCTTGCTGATGAGCAGCTGACATGAGGAGAAGAAAGATAGATCTCTGGAATGGGATGTACAGAAACAAAAAATGAGAAAGGCAAGAAAACTGCAGATGTGAAATGTGAAATCCTGCATGCCAAAAAACTACATGTATCTGACTTTAAGTTGATCCCATTTGAAGTAAATATTTCTACCAGCTTGCAGAGAAGCTATTTTGTACAATTTCTTTTTCATGACCTTAAAACTTCTTTTTTTCTTACCAAGAAAATTTTGGATATCCTGACAGAAGTGTGGCCCAGAGCATCTTATCAGGGTTCCCTTGGAAGCGATGGAGATATGCCAATTTACACTACCCTTGTTTTTAGTGATAATGGATAGTACATGGATTAGATAATATCATGTTACTGAGAGCTAGAACAAAGGTCTGGGAATAGAACTGTCTATTGATCACGGGACTAACATATGGAAGCTTGTTAGTGTTCCTTTAGGAAGCGAGTGCCCTGAGCTGTTTCATATCTCTGCTGCAGAATATGCTGATCTAATATCATGCACTTAAGCCTCTCTCATTCTATTTATTATACTATATTAGCAAGGTTTTACAACATATTAAAGTACATCTTTGCAAAGGGTGATCAATATATTTGCTCAATATAAGTGTGCACAAAACTACCGTTGCAGTAGAATTCATTGTGCTTGTTTGTTTTTCATGTTTAAAGTAAATTAAACTGTTGCCTTAAATAATACCAGTGCCTTTCAAATTTCTGACCTCATGATGGCAGGTGAACCCATGGGTCCAGGCTTCTAACAAGGCCAGGGTAAACCCCTGGCACTGCGCCTTGAATGGTGATCTGCCAAGAAATTACTTACAGCATGCAGCCCCCTTTGCAGGAGACATAAATAGCACGCAGTAGTCACTGTAGAAAGGCTGCCAGGGTGCTCTGATTTGATACTGATTTGTTTCTTTGGTAGCTGGAATAACCCTTGGTTATCTCCTAGGTTAAAAAAGGGCTGCCTTCTATTGGCAGGGCATCGAGATGAGGCTGCAAAAATGCTACTTGACAAGATCCAGACAGCTTCATACTGAAACACAGGAAGAAATGCATGTGAAAGGAAATAGGGTTGAAACTTAATTCTTTATCATCAATTATAATAACAACTGAAGCCCTCTATACTATAACTTCTTTGAGAAAGGATGGTACACAATTTTTATACAGGAGGTCTATTAATTGAAGTTCATAACAATGATGTGTGTTACAACATGGTCTTTCTCCCCTTTATTTTCTTTAATCACTCATCATCCTATCGAAGATATTTCTGCCGAGTGCTGCATAATTTAAGCAGTCCACTTGACAAGGACCTGGTAGTAGTCACTGTAGTGAATTCAAATAGAATTCTTCCTGTTCAGAAAATTTCAGAGTTACGTGCTGTCTTTCAAGCTATCACAATTTAACAAATAGCTCCCACTCATAGGAGCAGCCACGCTCTTCTTGTTTGCCTTGTGTTGGATGTCGGACTATATCATGAGTAGACTCCGAAATTTATAATGCATTTAAAATATGTCACCTATTCCAACACCACTCAAAATAAAAGGGGTGGAGAGGGAATGCAAATAGTTTTCTGTTGGTTTGGTTCTTTATTCTGTCTCACTTGAAGAGCTGATGAGAAACCATAAGGTTGCAAAAGAGAGTAGAGTTATAGGATTAGGAAATGGCCTGGGTTGGGAGACTGGCTGTTCCTTCATTGCCAAGGAGCTGTTTATATTGAAGTAACTGTAATGTGGAGCCTTAGGTTGTTTTTTTTCAGAATAACTGCTCATATTTGAAAAATATCCCCCCCTGCAGATTTGCATTCTGTGCCTGTATTTTATTTTATTCATGGTGAGCACAGAATCTCTGAGCAGTTTTGATAGGCTTCCCAGAATTCCATGGTATCGATGAATTTATTCAGTTAACTTGTGGTTTATATACTTCTGTGTGCCTCTGTATGTGTATGTGTATGCATATGTGTATGTAACAACAACACAGAGTGATCTGAGGGTGATCTGATGTACTGCCTTCCATCTGCTGTTGAAATATTTTTATCTTCAAAGTTAAATACTGACAACAATATGCAGATTTTTTTTTTTCATTTATTGCACAATGATCAGGGAACAGAGTATAACCCTATCTGGAAGTGACATACGTAATTCTTTAAGAAATTTGGCACTCTAGAGATGATTTACTTGGTGTGCTGCCATTAAACCTACTGTGTACCTTACTTTTTAGCATTCAGCTGCATTGGGGATTATTTTGCTGCACTCACTTGTTTTTTTGTACATCATTCATTGACCTCATCTTTGTACATTTTTCACCTGCCCACTTATTGGCATTCTAACTCACTTGATAAATGGAGTGCCATTTCTACAAATGCAATAACTACAGTTTGTTTGGTAATAGAAAGGTCTGATCACCCCAGCTGTGATCCTCACATATTGTTACCAGCCCTCTTGGGCACAGAAGATATTAAAGCAGGCTTACAGAAAGCATTTTTAATGGATCTAATGTTTCATATGAAATTCTGCACAGATAATTCCAGAATTAGAAGTCTCAGTCTGTAGTGAGTGCCTTACTCCAAGCACTGCATGTTTGATGTTCATTGTTCAAAGCAAACACATAATGTTGATGTTTGAATAAAAGTATATATTTCAATAATGTTTTAGGAGACTTTCATCTTGTGAATACTCAGAAACAATCCTTTAACTCTCTCTTATATGCCTATTCCTTCTGGGAATATTATTTCCTAGAACTTAAGCAGGCATCATATTCTTTGCCCACATTCATGTGACCTGGAGATATGGCATTATTAAAAAAAAAAAAATTTGTTCAAAACAGGTGTAAACCTTATTTCACCAGGTAGTTAAATTATTTTCATAGCTGTCTTATACCCATAAAGCAGGCCAGTAGAGCCAGAAAATATTATCACATATGGCCCAGTATATGCACAAACATGATGGAAGGTTAACTTCTCTAAAAGCTTTCATAAGCTTATAAGGAATTTTCTTCCCCCTAGCTTTGTGCAGTTTTTGTTGCCCTTCAAATTCTGGCTGAATTATTAAGATCTGCTCCTTGCAAATATAAATGATAGAATTATCTTTCTTAAAGGCTGTTTTGAAAGCTTTACTTGCAAGTTGAAGTCAATAGATGTGAGATTCTGAACATCTTTTGTGTAAAACTGTATCACCTTTAGTTGATATGTTCTTGTTATCAAATACTGACAGCTTCACAGAAATCCTTTCATATTTAACTGCTGAGTTTGGAATACAAAGAAAAAGCAGCACTTTTTAATGATTAATTTTATTAATTTCTTTTTGTCAACCCCTCTGGAGCAGTTTATGATGTTGTTTTTTCTAGTAGTCAAAGTGAACAGTGGCATGCATAGTTAAAGTTTGATGGACATGGGCCTTGTTTCTAGGAAACAGAGCCACATGTTAAAAGGTACAGCTTCCTAAAGAGGTGAATGCATGTGTTTGTCATTATGACTTCTTCCTGTACGTCAAAATTGGTGTGACAAGCTGTTTTGGCAAGGAAAAAACAGATGAGTTCTGGAAAGCAATGCAAATATTGTTTATTTCAGCATTCAAACAAACAAATGCCACATTAAACTCAGTCTTCTTTTCATCTGAGAAATACTAAATGATGGCTATTTGAAGTAATCATTCAGAACACTATCTAGTTAATGTGGTTAGTACATTTTTCCAGAAAAAAACCTTCCTTATCTCTTTGTCTTTTTAATAGTATAAAATTATGCTTAAAGGAAAGGGGAATTGTGATTTTTTTTCTCATTTTGTTTTGACTTTTTTAGCAGAAGGTGGTAGCCTTTCAGAGATATAAGTCACAAGCAGCACGCTCCTACTTTCTGATTTTTCGTTTTAGGCGGATAGGCTAAAGGAAACAGGCAAGCAATTTTCTAATAACTAATAACAGCTCTGTTAATTAGCCGACAGTGGGGTGGACAATTTCCAATTTCTATATAAATCAGATTTTGATTAGAACATGTCTCTCTGTAGCTTCTGATGTATTGCAAATTTAAAGATTTGTTCTTCCTGAAGAAGGAATTTTTAGAAAAAATAAACTCATGCCACTTATATTGGTTTCTTTTCCAAATTACTTCCCCACCCCATTTAGAAATATTTTATACCAAGCAAAAATAATGAGAGTTCCACAAAATCAGTTTTGCCTTCTATTTTATCTTTTTGTAACCACAAATGAAGGGAGTATTAGTGCAGTATTAGTATTAGGGAAGTATTAGTGTGAAGACTGAATATTTGATCTGAGAAAAAAAATATACATACAGAAAAAACATTTAGAGAGGAAACTTCAGTTTTAGGAAGATGTATTTGTTTTCAGTCCTTTGCAAAATCTCTGGGAATGGGTAAAATGATTAAGTGCAGCCATGAGGTGTTTTTGTTTTGCCTCTGACAAAGGACGCTACATTTAAAACTACCTATGGGAAGACTGGGAAGAAAGTCGCTTTCTGATTTGCCAAACTAGGAAGCATTTTTTGAATTAAAAAGGAATGTGTCATCTTACTAAAAGAGATTAACATTAAGCCCACAGCGTAAACAGCTTGGGTGGAAAAAAGAAAGCTGATTAGCAATTCAAGCTTTATCTTTACTGAAAAGCGACTGATGCCCAGAGAGTTCTGGCATTCTTCACCTTTTGTTGACCATCTGTACCTATGAGCTCCCCAACAGAGATGCAGCTCACTTGGGGACAGAAGAGCAGAAGGGCATAGCCTCCTCTACAAGAGCCACAAACCAAAAGCCACGCTAAACGCCATCAATTAAAATTCATTAGTCCTGTAGGAGCTGCCCATTAGAGTGTTGAGTGTGCACAGATGCCGCTATTACAAGCATGACACCAATAATTAAGCACCAAAAGTAGGAGGACTTCACAGCCTATTTAGCAAAGATATGATCTCTCTGTTCTTGCGTAAACTTTGCCATAACTTTAATTGCAGTAGATTTCACCTACATTGGTCAAAAGAAATATTGCCTTTCCTCTAATAACTGCTAGGACTGTTGCTTTCTAATTAGGTTTAAGACACATAACAAAATAGATGAGGTTACTTAATGGAAAAAATGCTGTGCTATTAGAAGTGCATTAGTTATGATAGATGTCTATACTTAGTCAAGAAAAATTAAAGCCCAATTTATTCTTATATATTTTCCTGCTGACTGTCACTGTTGACTGATGACTTGTCTTCAGAATGCATCTGTAATGCTTTAAAATAAATAAGAAAGAGATAGCTATCTGTAAGCATTTTGTTGGCAATTGCTTTTTATTTCCATTTAAAGCTTGGTTTTCCAAGAACTTCAGAGGGTAGGAAGTGATTAATTTTTTGTTTGTTTGTTTGTTTTCTTCACCCAAAGAATGGGAATAACACAGACTTTGTCTAACAAAGAGCAAATTACTATCTTATTCTATCATCTGCTTGCAAATTACTATCTGGGATTTTTGTTTTTTTTATTTGGTTGGTTTATTTTAACTTCTTCCTTAAATTGTATCTATGCCATAAGTCAGAGCTGCTATAGGAAGGGTAAGAAGTGTGTCAGACAAACTTGGAGAAATTCACAGTTTAATTTGTTCTCCCTTCCGCTCACCCATAGTTAGGAGCAATGGATAATATTTTGTTCCTTAGAATTCAGTTTCAGTGTCTTATTTCATTTATTGATGTTTTGTGAGTTCATCTCTGGAGGAAACCCACCTTAATTCCAGTGTGTATGAGAAGTGGTGAACAATGGGGTAGATGCAGATCCCAGCTGCATGTATTCTTTTGTTGTTCCACAGGAAACAAGGTGGAAAAAATCTGTAAGCTGGACATGCAAGTTCCACTCTCTGCCTACACCTTCTGTCTCCTAGGAGCTGGAGAATAAAAGATAAATAGGTCATTTTGCAGTGTTGTCATTGCGGTAGGGAGAAAGGAAAAATAATATCTCTTAAATCAGGAAACAAGACAATAACCAGCTCTTTTCCTCTAAACTGTCTATTACTGCAAGGTTAGCTTTGGAAGTTTATACTGAGAATTTATGGAGAAAGAGAATTAGTGTGCCATACATAAAACTTTTAGTGTACAGTCATTAGAATATTCACCTCTTTGCCAAATGTTATCCTATTTAACGTGGGAAATATGATCGCAGTAAGAAAAAAGGGACAATAAGTGGAAAAGATAAAAGGTAGTTCCAGGCATCACAATAACATGAGAAATAGCAGCTATTTGTAGCATATAAATGAACTGTAGAGTATAGTGGGACTTCAGTAACATTTCAGGATTATTCAAATGCATTAACTTCATCAAATCAAGAAATAAGTGAATGAATTTTTTTCAGGCACTTTTTAACTTTATATTTAGAAAAGTTAGTGACATTTTTTTCTCTGATGGCCAGATGCTCTGACTCAAGCAATGACAACAACAGCCAGCCGATGTTTTGTCTCTGCTGGTGCTCCTGCTGTTATCTCAATGGTGGCAGCAGGAAGAGCAAAAGTTTAAGGGGAAGGAATACAATACAAAGACAGCAAGTCTCTAAGCATTACTTGCAATCACTGCTTTTGTGACACAATGGCATAATCACTTCCTGGCAACATATATACATATATGTGTACCTTTGGTTATTTTTGATATATATTTTGATCCATCTCTGATAATGAGGTCTTCTCTGCTGGTAACTTTTCTCTTGCAAGTTAGTTACAATGAAAAAAGAAATCTATCTGAGCCTCCCATAAAAGTTAAAAACCAGTTTTGTTCAAAATTGCACTTTGATTGAAGTGCAAAAGTTCAAAGCCTAAAGCAGCTAAATATACAGTAGAGAAAATAGTTCACATTCTTTAGTAATGAAAAATATACCAATTTATCACACATTATATTCTTCCAGCTTGACTTCCATCTTTACAAAAGTAAAAGGAAAATTATAGATATATTTCACAGAGGCATAAAGAACTATTTCAAGTTCATTGTAAGCTGTGGCCATGCATGAAAAATGAAAAGAAGGTGACATACTGGTTTAAGTAAGTCAAGCCAAGTAGGATTGTAAATAATAGAAAAGATAAAATACTCCTTCAAGTAGTGACTGACCAGAGGTAACTTTGTGGTCAGCATAAATATTTTCAGTACAAGGCAAATGAAAAAAACTTATAATAGTGAGAAGTACATGAAATAAAATTTGCTGATCAAGTCATATGTCTAATAATTTACCTGACTTAAATCATAAACTGTTGCATGTACAGAAAACAAAATATGTTTTCCACATACTTCATGAAAATAATAGCTTGCAAGTTAGATATAAATAGCAAGATTACCATCCTCTGACACTGAAAAAATGTCAAAACTACTCGAGCTCTATTAGGATAAATTTAAATTAAAAGCTAATTTTGAAAAGAGCAATCTTGAGCTAACTTTACAGCTACAATTCCTGTTTTGATCCCAGTAACTCTTATGTTGTTTTCAGGGTAAATATGACTCAACAATTTACTATTTTTGACAATAAATATAGTGATATACTTTATCTGTTGTTGAAGCTGGCATGTACAAGCTGTATACAGATTGTAAAGCAATGGTTAGTCTCTCAGTTAGCCTGATAAAGAAACTACTATGGGTATAATGGAAGTCCCTTCAAGTCTGTCCAGCCAGTTTCTCCCCTCGCTGAAACTCAGCTGCAGGGGAAGCAGCAGTGTACCTTAGCTCTGTCACACTCAAGTGCAAAGGTAGGACACACCCAAGACAGTTAAGGCAGACGCAAGATCTGAAAAGCCTTTCTGCACCGCAAAAAAAACCCAAAAACAAACATGGAGTTATGGAATCCCTCTTCTCTAGTTGTCTTTTTGGTTTTGTTTATGTTTTTTGGTTTTTGTTTTTTACTGAGGAAAAAGTAAAAAATGTTTCTGTATTCAGTAGTACAGCAAGACACAGTAAATTTCAGCTTTTTAGTGTAGACCAGAGTTCCATGTAGACATTGATACTACAATGAAATACAGGAAAAATGTAAGCTAGTTAACACTGCAATGCATGAATTCTCTTCCAATGGAGTAATTACGACTCTCATTAATTTAAATGTTTTGAGCTGTTTCATTCAGGTGGAATCTAAACCAGTGTTTACCTGCATATGAACATTATACTGAAAGTGTCTGCTCAGGGTTTCTGCAGGAACTCATCACTTAGTTACCCAATATGGCAAGGACCCCCCCAGACTCATTATCAGAGGCTGCAGTGTGCCTGCAGACAACACATCCTCCAAACACTGTCTCTCTGGGTAGTGATTCATTTCTGGTATCACTCATACAAGAATGTAGAAATGGTCTTGACTTATAACACAGGACACTAGAGATAATGCTTAATCAGATTATCACTTCATCCAGACAAAGATTGTTATTTACCAAAAAAATGAAAAGGGTTTGAAAGCTTAAGGATTTCTTAGTTTCCTGCAGAAAGTAAAACCACTGGAATCTTCTGTGAGTTTGGGTTGTTTTTATTCCTGCAGTGCAATACTGCACTAGAGACCTGCTTCCTTTTGTAGCCTGGTAGGTCAGCAATGGTTTTTTGAGGCATCTGCATACTGAACAGAGATAACAGGGAGTACCTGCATCATCACCAGAGCAGAAATAAATAATCTTTTTCTCTACCATCGCAGCTGAAAAGCTGTGTTTACTTGGGATACTGCTATTCTCTGCTGCCAACAGGCTAAGCAGTCTCTGAATAAACACAGTAGACTACCAAGTGTTCTCATGTTTCTTTACTGGAAGACATGACCTAAATGAATAGTGACCTAAAAAACCCACAAAGTCTTAAACCAAAGTAACCTATACAAACTGCTTTCTTTCCTTTACCAGTCTTTGGACAATTTTCATGTAGTGAAGATCCAGAAGCTCTGAGAAATATTTATGCTGGAATATGTTGTGTATGCCTATGAATCCTGGTCTTGACAGAGCAGTAATTAATAATATTAAATAATGCTAATGGAGAAAAAATACCCAGTGCATGTTTTAGAAGTGTACCCATTTGTGTTCCGCAGAGGGGCCCAAATCTCAGAAAGCTGGTATTCAGGAGATGTGACTTGCCTGTAGTTTTCCATTTGCTAGCAAAATCAGTTCAAGTAGAGTTGACCTGGCAACAGCATACTATCATCTTTGCTAACATTTTGAATTCTGAACAATGACACAGCAGCATCATTCTTCATAGCAAAAAAAAAAAAAAAAAAAAAGCCCTTCTTCAAGCAGAAAAAAGTATTTTAAATTTTAACACTATTATCACCTCATGTTTCTGCTACATTGACACCCATAAACCTGGCATATTGTTGTCAAGACTTTAGGACATTGTGAGAGTCGTTTGTGTAACATTACCATGGTTTAGCCATTTTTTTCCGTATCTATATGAACCATGGATTTTCCGTGTAATCTATTTGAGTTTCATCATCCTCAGGGATCAGGAATATCTTTTAACCTTTAAAAAATATTTACTATCACTGCTAGCAACACCTACTGCTGTATATTCTGTAGGAATGAATATCCAAAGGATATAAACCAACCCCTAACCCGAGTTAAATTAGTATGTCTTTGATATACTACACATCTACGGATACTCCAGATGACAGGGATAAAAGGACTCTGATGGGGAAGAGGAGGAGTTTACTTGTACTTCTTTCTTAGGTGCTACTACAAACACTGACAATCTTCTGAACCTTCTTAAAAATAAACCCATACTTAAAAGAAGTGTATATTTGCAGATTCAAATAATTTATTAGTTTTTTTAATATTTGAAACTACATTTATAAAAATAATCTTTTAAATAAAATGTTACATACTTTGCTATAAAAGGGGGGAAGTATGAGCTCAAGCTACACTCCCCCTTACTGTCCGAGTAGGAGGCTCTCGACCAAGTAAAATGAATGCTTTTTGTTAGTTAAATGAAGCATCTTCTGCTAAAATAAACACTTGATTTTTATGTATACCAAAACTTTAAAAGTCCTACCTTTATCCATACTTTTCTGTCCTCGACCAAGTAAAATGAATGCTTTTTGTTAGTTAAATGAAGCATCTTCTGCTAAAATAAACACTTGATTTTTATGTATACCAAAACTTTAAAAGTCCTACCTTTATCCATACTTTTCTGTCCTCAGAAAAGGACATCCTATATACTGATAGAAAATCTCTGTAGATTTCAATGAGCCTTTTGAGAACCCCATACACAAAGGCTCAATTTCAAAACCTTGAAGCAAAGATGCACTGTAAGAAAATGCGGAAAAGTACTTCTTAAAGGCTTGTCTTTTCTGTTTTGAAAATCCATATGATGTGAATTTTCTATGGATCCTTAAATCCTAACTTATGCTGATATTTTTTACTTGCCTGTTTGCTTTTAATGCATCCTCTTTTTATTTGTCTGTCCTATGATGAAAAAAGTATTTTTACGTAATTGATGTCATAGGAGTATAGGTGCTTTATGATTCAATTCTATACATGCTGTATACTTGAATTCCAGGCCTGCAGTATTGTGTCAAACATGGGTATAATGTGAAATGCTAAAAATGAGGAGAAAAGCACATCAAGAATACCAATGAAGCATAAAACTTTAAAATAATTTAGAAGAAAATCTTCTTTTTTAAGACAATTTTAGAGTTATGTTGAGTTTCTACATAATAATTTTACTTTGGGCTGGATTTTTTTTCATTATTTGTTTTATCATTGTTAAAAGAATTTTGTTTACTGTGTTCTTTAATACTTTCAAGATGCCCTTGTCTAATGCGAAATATTATGTTCCTTAATAGGTTCTTGTTATGGTTGCTGTTGGGGGAAAAAAAACCTTGATAGAATTAGACAACAAACTGGGTAGATAATGTACCATGTAGGTGACTTAGCACATACAAGAAGTGATTTAAATTTTGAACTTATAGTCTGCTGTAAAAGAGAAACAATGTACAAAAGTAATTTCTTTCTGTAAGCATTTATTTGTCCATTGCTCACTCAAATACAAGGAAAAATAGTAAGTAAATGTGTCATGTTACTCCTTTCCTGGGATGGAACACCACATTGATAATTGGTTAGTTCATTTCCAAGGGATGCTGCAGCATATTTTCTAGATTTCTTTTTTCTGCTCGTATTATTGGTTCAGCAACTCTTTGCAAAGTTCAATGGGGTTCATTAGCTTATCTGAAGAAAATGGATCTGGTACTTTCAAGACAGATTCTGTCTGTGACTTTTCTAATTAAGTCTCTTTCATCAAACAAAAAGCTGCCCTTTTTACTTGACAAACATTTGTTCTAATTTGGCATTCACTCTGTTTTTTGGTACTTGTACTTCTTTCTCTCTCTCCCTCTCTCTCCACCAACAGCAGCAGCAGCTGTTAGTCACAGGATCACAGTGTCTGACATTTACTCTAAATGTGCTTGGTTATTAAAATATTTCACTCTTAGACAAGCTTATCAGCTGAAAAAATACAATAAAGCAGTTCCAGTATGTTGTGTGGGTACATTTCTAATAAAGTGCCTTTTTAATATTTCAGTGTACCACTATTAATGCATGTATTTGTAGATACAAAATGTACCTTCCCTTGGAGGTGGTTTTGAATCTTAGGTAATCAAGCATTAGACAGGTGGGACATCCTGATCCATAACAAAGCAGTACATTGCATACATAAGAGGCTAGAATTTCATAGGGACAGTATATTTGCCTATTTTTTTATCAGCATCTTCCAAAAAATTGTCACTTTTGAGAGCTCTGCTTCAGAGTGGATTATTCTATGGATAGGGGGAAGAAAGTTCAAGAAAAGTTTATTCAAATCACTTTTTCACAATGCTCAGAAAACCTTTGTGAAAGCTTTCTCTGGACAGGCAGATCATTGATTAATTCTTCAGGTAGGTACTTTTCTCCTATGTGAAAAAATGTCATATGAGGTCAAGTGCTCACTGAGGAAGCAAGAATTTGGGCTTTCAGATTTCACACTGGACAGTGGGAAGATGTGCTCAGACTGTGACAAGCATCACTGTACACGGTTTATGCTGCTATTCTTTAACTCTCTCTAGTGTCATTAGCTTGCCAGCCATGTAGTCTGTAAGTAATAGGTTGCAATAGCAGCTAAAATTGACAAGTGCTTAGCCCAGAGCATGGATTGAATGTAATTCATAGGGTTCCTGAGTTAATTTCCAATACCTGTTTCATCAAGGCAGACTGATAGATGGCTGCCAGCATCTTCTGGCTTTATCTGCAAATCCCTCTGTCTTTCACCGCCATCATTCTGGAGTTGCTGTTTTGTTTTATTTTTTGCCTTCTCTTTACTTCTTTTTTCCTAGCTCTCCTTTTCTTTCCAGTCTGTTTTCTCCTTCTTTTTTCTTCTGTATTTTCTTTCTAGCATTCTGCCCCTTACATTTGCTCCTCCCTATTTCCATAACTATAAATGCAGCTTACTCCATAGGCACATCATTCATTTAGATTAGAGGCCCTTGCAGCTAAACGCAAGACCTTCGGATGTTATTGAAGTGCATTTTTCCATGTGGCCCTGTTTAAAGTGATGCTTCTTTAGGGACTGCAGGGTGAAATATGAAGTTATCTGGGAGAGTAAATCTGAGATGTTGGACAGATGGTGAAGCATCAGTGCATCCACAGAAATGCAGTTTATTTTTATACAGGGGATGTTCTCAATCAGTTTCAGCCTGAGAAAATAGTTTCTGCTGTTGCATCATTGGCATTTCATGTGTTTTGGTTTTTTTGGGGGTTTTTGCTGTGGTTCACTTTCTGTTTCTTGTTTGGTTTTGGGTTTTTAGATCAATAGGTAAGTCAATACAAACATAATAAATTTTAAATATATTTTTGAATTATTTGTATGTGTGGCATGTGCCAACAGGAGCACAATTTGGGATCTCAACAGAGATAGAAAACTAAAAAACAATAAGAATATGGAAAAGAAATAAATATTGCCCAATAAGGTCACAAAAAATTGTTTAGTGAAAAATGTACCCATTTACTATGTGTTATGCAAATTAATTTCTCACATCATCTGTAGTTCAGAAATATGAACTTATAAAAAATTTGTTAATTAAACTCTATAGAATAACATTCATTCCCATAGATCTCAGGGGCGTACTGCCAATTTCAACACTGCTTTTGAAGTATACCCTTCTATAAAGGAGAAACTATTTTTTGAACATTAAAGAATCTTATAAACAATGGCTACACAGAGTACACAAGGACACCAGGTGAAGTTTCATTCTATATAACTGCAATCACTTCTGCTCTGTGACCAGCTAAGGGTTTGTGCTGTTTAATAAAAGAAATATCTAACTTCCCTGGCTAAATGGCTCTTCATTCTGTTCTGTGGTAGCTGTTTGAAATCAAGCTATAGACAGTTCTCTCTTTCCTGCTTACTTTGTGCAGCTTTCAAATCACACAAATGAATCTTTTGCTTTTGAAAAAAGTTGACAGTCGAGAGTATAGAGTCTTGGGTTTCCATTATACTTTGGGCTTGCTGATATGCATCTGTGCTGCCAACAGAGCATAGCCATTTGTTGCTTTTTGTTTTCTTTGTTGGGTTTTTTTTTGTTGGTTGGTTTTGGAGTTTCTTGTTGTTGTGGTGGTGTTTGTCTGTTGTGTTCCTTTCAATGAAAGGGATGAACGTAAACCATCAAGCTTTCCTACTGTTTTCCCGACCACAGTATTTAATATCTTTGGTGTACATCTGCAGGTATGAGTGATCTGCCAGATTTCTGTGCTCTCCTGGAGAAATCAATATTTGCAGGGCTCTTTGGAGAGTCGTGACAATAAAGAAAGAGTTTTAATGGTAAAAACAAAACAAAAACAAAAACAAGCCAGCAGAAATAATAATGTGAAGGGCACAAACAGCCTGAATGCCAGCTTCTAGGGGTGGCCACTGCTGCTGGACTGGTAGCTGCTAGTGGGGTGAATGTGTCATTAAAAATATTTTTATTTACTATGCCAGCCATATCAATGTTAGGGGCTTCTTAAAATAGAATTTAGGGCACTTTTTAAAAATTTTGCAGCTTCTGTAAATATATCTGATTTTTAAGGTAAATCTTTCTTTGTGGAACTTACAAGGTTTATTTCAGTATTTCAAAATATAGCAGCATGTCTTATGATTAGTTTGCCACTAAATCTTAACCTGTATTTTTTCGACAAGAAAAAAATATTATTTTTTATTCATTATTTTGGAATATGACCTGTTTCAGGACATTATACTTTATAGAGTAAACTTAGCTTGCTAACCTATTTAGAAGATTTTATTCTGAGCTTAAAGAATTTTGATTACATTTTGTGATAGCTAAACCAATGTCAAAGAATTTTTTTTTTCTTTCCATCAAGTGAAAAGTGATGAGAAAAACACAGGTTGAAAGCTTTCCTATTGCTTATATGGATTGAGTCTTATTTATTTTGTACCTAATTCCAGCTTGTGTGTTCAAAAAAAGAAAGTAAACAAATACTATTGCTTTCTGAAATGATTATAAATAACAAAAAAAAAAAAAAAAGGGAAACACACAGGAATATGTGCAGGATGCACCTGGAGGGTGTCAGCTAAGAGAAAGTTCCTTGAATAATTTCTTTTCCTTTCTATTTCTCATCATTTTTGAAAACAGAAGTGTTTGTTTTTAAGTCTGAACAGACACATAAAATTATTTCATGAAAAACATTGAATCAATGAACCTAAAATAATTTCAGCTGCAGTTGCTTAATGAATTTGCCCTTGGCTGTTCTGTTACTTGCCCCAAATACACAATTTTCATTCAAAGTCCTTGTATGACATATGGCAAAATTCAAATACAGACAGTCTAGTCTAGAATTATTTTTGTTTTAATTTAGTTCAAGGGATGTTTGCAGATCAGCACAGGGCAACAGGAGCTATCCTAAGCACTACAGAGATATAATATAATTTGGGGCACTAAAAAATCAGTGTATATCAGTTCTGACTTGCAACCTGACAAACCAGCCTGTGAGCAGCAGGTGGTGGGTAGCTATTTCATGCACTGGGAGGCAGGAAAAACAATGGAACTTGGTATTTGAAGGATGGCTGTTCATATAGTTTCATTTCACTGGATGTAACCTGACAGCAAATGGTGGGAAAAGTAGAATGCCAGGAAACAACAGTTTAATAAAATGTTTTATATCAGCTATTTAAAAGGTCACCTTAAGTTTCAATACTATCTACTGGGATTTCCTGCTTTGTCAAGATATCATTAAAACTTCCTGTAACTTCTGAAGTATTTGAGCAATATTCTCTTTCCAAGTAGTGTTTATATCGGAGATAATTGTGTCTAATAAAGCTATCTGGATAAACTTCAGTTATTGTTTTGTTAGCTTATGCGATATTTTAAGTGGTAATCAATCTTTGTTGAGATAAGAGGGTTGATCAAACTTAGCAGGCTTACATATTCAGCTGGGGAAAGATAAAACTAATTTCATTTGTAAACTAAGGAGAGCATTTCTTCTATTAGCATCAGTTCTGCTTTTGTTAGTTTCCTGGGTTTCCTCAAATTACTTGTGGAAAGGCCACTTGAAGTTCTTCACAGAAGACTACGTCACTCAGCTTGCTGCCCCCTGTGCATTGTCAATTATGTTACATGTTGATTTGAAGTGGTATTTGGGTGAAGCAATTATTGCCATCTGAAAAAATGCGTCCTTTTAAAGTAAATCCCTATTAGAGATTTGTGATCTTTTGTGTCTATAAATTGACATTCTTAGTTTTCTGAAAAATGTGAATAAAATTTTAAATTGCTTTGAAGCCTTTTGCTGAGTGAATGTTTTGTTACCCGTACTAGAATATGTTTAAGATTGGTGTAAATTTAGGACAGCGTGACTGATTTAGGAGAGGAGTTAATAGAGATCCCCGTGTTACTGCTCTTACTGCAGAGATACGAGGAAGTTAAAGACCAAGACGGTACTAAGAGTTAAATTTTGCCAAGAGAATTCTGCTAATGAGGCTAATTGGCCATGCTTGGAGTTGGTTTGGACTGGAGACTTGCTTTTTAGGAGGATCTGACAGATTATAGCTGAAAAGGAAACCACTGTGTACTGTCAGACTATAGTAATGGATAGAAGAAGAAGCAAGATGGGAATAGATCTAAATCTGACAAGGACTGATGAGATTACAGTTGAGGTTTAGATTCCAGCCTCTGGACACCAATGTGTGAGCATTATTTCCATGTGTGGGAGGGATACAGGACTTTGGCTTTGCCCGTCATCTACGTGTTAGGTGGCAGAGATCACATGTAGGATTAGTGTGTTGTATGGATTTGGAGCAAGCCTGGGCTTTATTTTGGATTTACTGTTCAGTGACCCAGAAGTAACAGAACTTCATTTATAGACTTGGTTAGCAGGATGTACTCCCCAGCACTAATTTCTCAGTGATGTTGGTTTGTCTGGCGAAACAAACCAACTACTGGGGTAGTTGGATTTGATTTTTAGCAACCTGGTCTACTGGACAGTGACCCTGTCCATGACAAGAGGACAGAAATTGGGTGATCTTTCAAGCTCCTTTAAACTCAAACCATTTTATGATTCCATTGTTCTATGTAATAGAAAACAACTAACCTTATGAACCAGTTTATGAATCAGATCACTGATTTCCCTCACTAATGGTGGCTTTCACACTCTTTTGCATCTCTTCCCCTCCCTGCTGCCTTCCTGTGAGGTTTAGATCTGAAGCATCCATGATCTGAAAGGGTTGGAATGAGGGACACGGTCAGATTTTGGAAAGAGCTGTATTTACTGTAGCTCTGTCAAAGATCCTTTGATTAAGTTTAAGTCTTGAACAGGCAGGAGTCACATGGGTCATGCATAGATTTGGATTGGGATCCATGTAAGAATGGCTTCTAGCTCACGTCAGCAAAGGCTCTGTATGCTATCCACAGTCTTCCAGTCAGTTTTTCCTCCTATCCTATTTGCCTGCACACAACCTCACACAATTTTATATTGTGGAGGTACCAGCCCTTTCTCTTATCTCTCAGTGTAACATCAAAGGGAGTGTAGCTTCAAAAGAGGAAAGTAAGATTTAAGATCATTTTCTGCTCCACTGTCTGAAGATAGTGTTAAAGAGGGTGTCAGAGAGGGTAGTTCCTCTCTGACATACCTGCTTTTGAAAAGTTTCTGTTGATGAATAGCTCAGTGTTTATGGGGAGGAATTCCCATTCTAACAGGAATACCAGTATTCGAAAAATCAAAAGTCTTGGTACATACCAGTAGACTGACAAAAAAGAGATTGGGATGGAGATATATGCATACAACTGAAAAAAAATCAATAATGTAGAGTAACATAGGAAAGGTGAATGTGTAATCATACATAATATCTGATTGCCACAGATGTATTTCAATAGACAACACCACAGACTGGTCCAGACAAAGAATTTCCTCTGATACATTAGTAGAGTTTTTCTGAACTGATCAGTTGATCCTGTGCAAAACAACAGATTTTCTTTTAAAATCTACAAAATCAACTGCAATTTTATGACTTAATGAAATGAAGCAATACGCCTTCTCCTGTATTTTTTATGTTTCAAAAACATTAAGCAATTATAAAGCAGAACAGTGCCATTTTTCCATGTAATTAAACATTTACTGTTGATAGTGGAAAGAGGACACTATTACATGTAAATTAATATGGACACACAGTCTTCATTACTTCCCAATTACTATCAAGTTCACTAACACGGATTTTTTCTTTTTTGGCTGCTTACAGAGAACCTTTTCTTTCTTCTTTCATCTTCTTTGTCACTGTTGTAACTCAGTTCTTCCTACTGGTCCAAAATTTTGGGTTGTTTGGGGTTTTTTGTTTGTTTGGTTTGGTTTGTGTTTGGGTTCGGGTTTGGGGATTTTTTGGTGTCCTTTCTATTCCCTTTGGTTTTTATTAGAACTTTGAATACTCCTCCAGAATCATAGAGATTTTTTTCAGTTCTGTGTCAATAATGTGTTTAAAATCTCTAAAAATCAGATCAAGTGTATATGCTTATTCAGTTCAAAATCGCTGTGTATAAACACTATTAAAGTTTATTTTTACTACAAATTTAATAGTTATCTGAAACTATGATGGCCTCTGAAAGAGGTCATTTCTCTGAAAGAGAGAGAGAGAGATATTGTCAAAAGGTGATTCATCCAAACAGCCCTAGACGACTTACTTAGGGTAGAATGAATTGCCTGCTGGAGGTGTCTATCTCTGTCCATTTACTTCAGAGAAAGCATAGATGACTAATTTAATCTCCCAAAGTCACTTCTCTACAAGCTTGACTGAAGTTCAATAAAATGAACTTTTCCCTCAGTTCTATTACAAGAATTGCACAGCAAACTAATTAAATATGTAACAGCTTTGCAATACACACTTTTAGCTATGGATTAGGGCTAAACAAACTCCTACATCTATATAGCCTAGGTGTTTGAAAAGCTCCAGGGAAGATTTAAAGCTTTGTAGTACAGTTTGGTGTCTTTCAGCAGAGAGTGAAAACTCTTCTTTCTCTACTGGAGGTTCTCTCCCATGATTCTCATATTTCTTTACTTGCACTGTGCAGTCAACTCAGCTTCTACCAGCAAAACTAATTCAGAAACCAGGTCTTTATGTGACCAGACTTTTTTGAGACATTCAAATTATATCCTTTGATTAGAAGTTTTTATACTGGATCTCAGCAGGATACTTGTTCAGAAATCCAGAAGGGTTTGTTTTTTTTTTTTTTTTTTTAATTAATGTGCTTTTTTTAAACATCTACCTTTGTCACTATAAAAATATCCCAGTTTCTGTCCTGAATGTCACATCTCCTTATGAGGCTTTTAAGTAGAGGCTGTCTTCCAATGCTACTGCTTTCAGAAGTTTAATGAAACTCTCTTGCAGTAGTAGTAACAGAAACCCTCAAAAGTAAGCTTTCTTCACACACACATGCTCCCTGCTTTGCAGAATATTCTGAAAATATGAACGTCTACCTCCCGTTTTAAATTGTTAACTGACACCTAATTTCCCTGTGTACTTTCATCTAGTGAGTGCCTACGTACATGTGGTACAGAATATCCTGTCCTGGCAGTCTTTGTAGCAGGTAGATGTTAAACTTGACAGATTAAGCCAGTGCTCAAAACCCCTTCCTTTTTTGTATTTTGCCCCCACCTCTTCCAGCAAGCTGAATAGTCACATGCATTTATTCAATCATGTACTCAACAGGTTTGCTTTTTTAATGCTGTTACTGCAGAGAGAGGCCCTAGAGGACAAGAAATCTGCTATATGGTATGATTTTGCTTGATTAGGAAAGCTTCACTCTTGAGCACTATGAGGACCATGGGCATATGGTGAAAACTTGAACTATGTGCAGTTCTTTGGATGGGGAGGACTCAAATATCAATAACTAGAGTAAGCAGTAAGAAAATAATTTGCTCAGCACGCGGTGTTTTCAAAAGTGGGTCCCATGCTCACATTCATGCTCTTTCATTGCAGGAAAACTCTTTGTCTTGCCTTCCTTGAATGTTAAAATTATAGGTTTCTTTCCTCCCTAATTTACTTTTTCTTATTATGCATCAATTGCAATGCTGTCAGGAAGCATAAGAACACATATTGTTCTGTCTCAAGCACAGTGCAAAAACCAGCCTTGTCTTACAGTCCTTACAGCTCAAGCTTGAGACATGGGATGAGATTCATTGAGAGTCTTTGTAGAGATGTTAGTATGTAATAACAACCTGAGAATTTAAAGAAGCTTTTTCCTCAACAAAACAGGAATCACTATTAAAAACAATTTAAGAGCAAATAGATTTTAAGCCCATCTCCTTCAATTAAGGGACTTGCACATTTGGACAGTTCGTCACATTTCCTTTGTTTAATTTTAGTTGTATAAAACTTTGACATTGACATTTCAGCTGGTTATACTATGGTCACTGAGATAAAATTTATGGCATAATTCTCCTGATCAGTTTTGGTATCTAAATTAAAGCAATATGAAAAATGTTGAATTTCAACGTTCTCTAGATTGATTGATTCAGGTAATATCATCAGAAGTCAAAATTTCAAATTATTGTATGAGGTGTCACACAGTCTAGATTAACAGATTTTCCTAAATCTGTTGAATTTACAAATTTTTTAAAAATAAAAAACATTAATTAAAACCAGTTTCTTTCATTTTAACGTTTTCATTTAACAGCTTAATATGACCTGTCTCTTCATTTACATGCTCTTTCTTGTAGCTCAGCAGTTTTTATTTATAGGAAACCCAGGGACAGCAGAATCACTCATGTCTGAGAAACCTGATGTAAAGAATCCTAATCAGAAGATAACAGAAGTGATCTGCCTAACTGAAGAAGTTGCAACCTTTGGCTGTATGACATCTGCTAAGGTGCAGTAACTATGTGGACACCACACAGTGTGAAGTAAAACAAGTGGAATGGAGGTGGCTGGATAAAGCATCTTTCATCTGTTCATGCACATTTTTTGATGTGCTTATAAAGCATCTTTCATTTGTTCATGCACATTTTTTGGTGTGCTTTGGGGCCTGTTATTCCGGGAATCCACAGTAATTCTGCTGGACCTTTCCCTGTTTTTTAGTGTGTCCTGTTCAGAAATCTAGCTTAATGTTTTTTTTTTTAATAATGTATAACCACAGTGTAAAATTAAAATGGATACGGAATGCAAATATCTGAAAAGTCAGAAACTGATGAGATATAAAAATTTAATTTCATTAGAAAATACAGAATTCATGTGATGTAATCTAATTTTCTATTATTTTCTAATATTCAGCCAATTACTTTAGTAGGGTTCTAAGTGGTTCTAAATTCTAATATTCGACAAGCAGGTTTCTGTTTTCATAGAGGCATAGATTCATTAAGGTTGGAAAAGACCTCCAAGATCGTCACGTCTGGACTTAGGGCGAACACCACCATGTCAACTAAATTATAGCAGTAAGTGTCATGTCCAGTCATTTCTTTAACACTTCCAGGGATGGTAAATCCACCACTACCCAGCGTAGCCCATTATAATGCTTAATCACCCTTTCACTGAAGGAATTCTCATGAAGTCCAGCCTGAACCTCCCCTGCCACATTGTGAGGCCATTTCTTCTCATCCTGTTGCTTGTTGCCTGAGAGAAGGGGCTGAGACCTACCTGGCTACAACCTCCTTTCAGGCAGCTGTAGAGAGTGAAAAGGTCTCTCCTGAGCCTTCTTTTCTTCAGGCTGAACAATCCCAGCTCCTTCAGCCACTTCTCATATGACCTACTGTGGTGGTTTGACCTAGACTAGATGTTAGATGTCACCAAAGTCTCTCTATCACTCTCTGCAAATGGACAGGAGAGAGAAATTGTAACTAAAGGCTTGTGGGTTGAGATAAGAGCACAGAGAGATAAGTCACCAATTGCTGTCAAGGGCAAAACAGACTTGACTTATGGAAATCAATTGAATTCTTTACTAATCAAAATCAGAGTAGGTTAATGAGAAGAAAAACAGATCTTTAAAACACCTTGTCCCCACCCTTCCCTTCTTCCCAGTCTTTATTCTCAATTCTTTACCTCCTCTCCTGTATCACTGCAGGGAGACACAGAGTGGGGGTTACCATCAGTTCATTGCATGTTTTTTCTGGTGCTGCTTCCTCCTCAGGGAAAGGAGTCCTTTCTCTGCTCAGCGTGGGGTCTCTCCCACAGGAGACAGTTCTCTATGAACTTCTCCAATAGGAGTCTGTCCCACAGACTACTGTTCTCCATGAATTGCTCCAGCCTGCATCCATCCCAGGGGGTCTCAATCCTACCAGGAAACCTGCTCTAGCATGGACACTTCTCTCCATGGGTCCATAGGTCCTGCCTGGAACCTGCTCCAGCATGGATTTCCCATGGGGTCACAGACATCTTTTGGGCATCCACCTGCTCCGGCGCAGGGCTCTTCCCTGGGTTGTAGGTGGAACTCTGCTCCACTGTGGACCTCCATGGGCTGCATGGGCACATCTACCACAACATGGTCTGCACCACGGGCTGCAGGGGAATCTCTGCTCCAGCACCTGGAGCACCTCCTGCCCCTCCTTCTCCACTGAGCTGGGTGTCTGCTGGGCTGTTTGTTTCACATATGATGATTCCTCTCTTCTCTATTGCAATTCCTTCTGGGCAATAACTGTTTTTCCTTCTCAAATATGTTATCACAGAGGCATCACTATCATCTCTGATTGGCTCGGCCTTGGCCAGTGGTGGGTCCATCTTGGATCAATCTGGCATTGGCTCTGCTGGACACGAGAATAGGTTCTGGCAGCTTTTCCCAGAAGCCACCCCAGCAGACTCCCTGGTACCAGAACCTTGCTTCATAAACCAATACGCTTACTCTCTAGACCCTTCCCCAGCTTCATTTTCTTTCTTTGGATACACTCCAGCACCTCAATGTCTTTCTTGAAGTCAGGGGCCCAGAACTGGACACAGGACTGAAGGTGTGGCCTCACCAGTGCCTTCTTGACATTTACGCAAATTTTCTAATGTGATACTTCTTTTAACTATGGAAATCTAAAAAACAGACAGCTATGATCAAAGTTTTACTCATAAAGCTGATATGCAAGTTTCAGATGTTACATCTTGCTCAAACATTTACACTTATGAGTTGCATACCAAAATTCATTTCTCTCAATGCAAATATACTATAATGCTATATTGCAAGAGGTTTTATTATGCACCTCAATGAGTTCTGGAGTTACAAATACTTGGTTGTATATAAAGCAGATTACATGTTAGTTTTGCCTGATATTATGTGGGCCAGAACCAAATGACTCTACCAGTCATGCGTTTCAAGGAAAAGTTTTCATTCTTCAAGTGAAAAATGGGATTGTGTTATTAATTTGATGGAGCATGAATAGTCCACTAAACTTGAATAAGATTTACTTTGCTTTACCTAGAAAATTTAAAACCATTTTGAAGCCTTTTATCAAATGTCTGTTTAATGTCAATACGCAAATACTCCTGAGAACCAGATTGCAGGAATCAGATTGCAAGTTCTCCATCGCTCAGCCGAGCGACTGAGTTATTGGGCTAGAAAGTCTCATTTTTTGTTATGAAAGTAGAAGATGATAAACTGCTTGGTTGAGTTTGAAACTATATATCTAGTTCCATTTGAACACTGTCTCCAATTAACATCCTCATACAAAAGCCATTGAAATACAGGCTGGATGGGTAGACTAAGAACTTGATAAATGGCTGGGCCTAAAGAGTGATGATTGGTGGAACAAAATCTGGTGGAGGCCAATAATTAGCAGTACACCCCAGGGATCAATGCTAGGTCCAGTCCTGTCCAAAATCTTCCTTAATGAGCTGGATGATGGTGCAGAGTGTACTCTTCAGCAAGTTTGCTGATGACCCAAAACTGGGAGGAGTGGCTGATGCACGAGAGGGTTGTCCTGCCATCCAGAGAGACTTCAACAGGCTGGAGATGTGGACTGACAAGAATCTCATGGAGTTCAACAAGGGGAAGTGCTAAGTTCTGCACCTTAGTAGGAACAACCCCATTCATATATGTATGCTGGGGTCTTTGTCTTATAGGGGTAATACTATACAGGAGATTTGATAATGTCTGCATGTCCTTAGAAAACGGAGATGAAATACTGCCTTTTTTTTATAAGTGTTTTGAAAATAAGAAAAACCCAATCATTTTCTAGATCATGAGCATAGGAATTTTTTATCTCCTCTTGTGCCTTGAAAGCTTGGATGGACTCTGGAATATTTGAGCAAATTTTATCGGAGGGCAGGAGGGGACTGAAATCACAGGCTATAGGACTGATATAAGGAAATGAACTAATGTTAGCTTCCTAGGAAAAGAGACTGTCCAACAAAACCTTTCATAAAGCTGACTACAGAATAGGATTATGTGCAAGAGTAATGGCAACTGAGTTACTAAATATCAGTGGTCATCACTGCACACTTAAAACTGAAACAAAATCTAAACTTAAAGCTTAAGGTCATCATTCTGACTTTAGTAACTGATGTTTTAAAGACAATGAAGAAGTGAAGAACCCTGTGAGAAAAAGACTTAGACTATCATATATTAATGGAAAATAGCAGACAAACGAGGCATGTGGATTTTAAGATTGCAGGAACTATCTATTTCCTAATAATGTATTAAGAAGTCAATGTTTCCTTTCATACTCAACCAAGAATCCAGGCTCCTAAAACATGATATCTAAACAAAAAAGGTGACTTTTTAAAGGAATAATGTGTTTTAATACCCAATCTTTTTTTTTTTGGGCAGCAAAAATATCGTCACACCATCATCTTTAAATTATTCAAAGTGATTTAATAAAATGTTTCAATTCAATTAGTTTGCTGCATTGCTCTGGATAAGAGTAGATTTCCTCATCCAAATATTATGTTGCTATAAATCACATCAGAGAGCATAGATTAAATGCAAATAAAAACTGGAATAAAATCCTGAGTCAGGATACCTTCCTTCAGTCTCTTGCAATGTCCTGTCCAGAGTTTTTTCATCTTCACATTCCACAAAAATGTAACTGGGATTAAAATTTTCTCCAGAACTAATTGCAGAGTAGGGATATTTTCAGAAAACACTTAGCCCGAATAGAATATGCTTTATATATTTGCTGAAGAGCAGCAGCATGCAAATAACAAACTGTTTAAGAAAACTCAAGCAAATCGATAATATATCTTTCTTCTAAAGTTAGTGTTTTGCTTTAAAGGAACAAATTATAATTCCTTTTGTTTGAACTGTTGAGCTTGACCCTGGTGTTAATTGAGAAGGGAAGGGAGAAGAGAAAGTAAGAGTCTGTTGTTGATAGTTCTGCTTTTCTGCTTTATATGTGCTACATATTGACAGACAATCCGCTGCCTACTGCTTGCAAGCAAAAGATAGAGCAGCTTTATGTTATCCGTGAAAACTATAAGACTGTGTGACACTGCCAATGGATCTGCAGAAAGATCACACAATATTTGAAGGAGATCAACAAAAGCGTTATAAATTCTCAGAACCAAAAGTAAGTATCTTAGAAGCCTTAGATAAGGATGCTTCTCAAGCACACCCTGGATATCTAGAAGTTAGATGCCCCACCCTAAACAGTTGGTTAGGCTCTCTCAGGCACGTTCAGCTGCCAAAGTACAGAGAAAGAAATGTAGTTTGGAAATTCAATCCCTCTCCATTGGCTGTACAGGAAACCTAAGTATTAGACTAGGAATCTGACTTTCCAGAGAGTAAAGCTGGGTAGGACGCATCTTCATTTGGATCCAGAATATTAGAACTCTGTCTTTTGGGCAAGAAGTAATTTTAAAACACATGAAAATCAACAGATATTATTTTTATATGAAATAGAGATTTTCACGGAAATTTACATTGAATTTAGTACTATTCTGTAGAATTGACATTCTCAGATACTGGTTTTTAATTAGTTTCATCTGGGATAGGTACGTACTAAAAAGAGAAAAAAATACAGCTTACTGTCTTTGGTTAAAATAAGCAGATCTATTGCATAGCTTGGTAATTTCCAATATATTAATACATTTTGCTATTTTCCAATATTTTATTCCTTCTTATGTTTTTGATATGAATCCAAAGATATTTTAAGATTACATATAAAATTGACTGCATTTTAAAAAATATTATATATCTCCTGGTTACTTGATTTTGCTCTAAGGGATTATCAGACAAATCAGACATTTGTCTTCTTTAGTCACTCAGTCAGACATTTTAGTGGTATCTACTAGTCTCTCTTTTTCCTGGAATGTCTGTTGTCATACATAAATGCTGCACTGCACCAATATTAGGAAGCTCAACATGTTGTCTATGAAACTCAAGGAAGTCATTCTGCCATTGGCTCCTCAGACTGCTTTTTTCAATGTGCTAATTTGCAGAACTGGGTTACTGGTTTCATTACTAATGATGAGATCAGAATAAGCTGTTGCTGGTCTTGCTGCATTGAGTGACAGATACCCCCCTGCAAAAAGCCAGTTTGCGTGAATTTTTTTTCTGAAGAATCAAGCTGTTAGCTCTGCTACTAAATGCCTATATCAGCAAAGAACTTTTAAAAACCAGAGAGTGTGTTCTGTCTTTAATCCCCAGAATAGAGTACTTCCATCTATCAACAAGAAAAATACACTGTGTAAAACCTAGAGGTATACTTGAAAGAACAAAAGAGGTGGCTGTGCTTATTACCCTTGAACAAGTTTCAAATGTGTCTGTATCAAGAAAAGTTGAAGGTATCAAAGAACTCTAGAATATTTCAAAGGTTGCTTTTATAAGGTATTTGTGAGAGACAATGCCCTCTTTCAGGTCAGCTGAAGCGACAAGGAAAAACCATGAACATTTTATTGACGTATATCTGTATAGGTACTAAAAGTATACCAATTGGTGTGTTATCAACTGAAGTATCAAATAACACCAGTAAAGTTCTTTTCTGAGGACCTCAGGTTCTTAAAACATTTTTTACTTTATTTCAGAACGAAAGAAACATCTGCAATCCTAATGTGAGGTTGTTGCCCTTCCCTAGGTCACTTCTTTTAAGAAGCCTAGAACTTTAAAGTGGCTGTTTATGTTTAGTGTGCCACATAAGGAAAATGATTCACGTCACACTGAAATTGGCTGAAAGAAAGAGGAAACCATAGACAGGAGGACAACAAAGGAAGGAGACAATAGAGGCAGGGCAATAGACAAAGGAATAAGAACATGTAACAGGGAGGAAAACCCTTTCAGAGCAATAGCCATGACATCTCTCATCCACTGTGATCCCAAAAGCTGTCACAGAATAAGCTGCTTTAATCACGGTCTTTTATTGTTTGTTGAGCTCTGAAATTTTGCATGATTCGGCAGATAATGCAGTTCATAATCACTCCAAAGAACATAGGAAATTAATTCCAAATGAACAGTTTCAGGACACAGACAATCATAAAAACGATCCCAGTGACACTAGACTGTCATTCTCAGGAACTATAAAATCACCTTAATATTAAAAAAAAAAAAACCAGAAACAATCAAAAATCCCAGCAAGCAACAACTAAAAAACCAACAGAACCAACCAATTAACCAAACAAAAAAAAAAAAAAAAGCCAAACCCAAAACCTGAAAAACAAACAAACAAGGAAACAAAACAAACCAACCAAACAATAAAAAACAGAAAGATAAGAAAATCTTAAACTGTTGCATCTCATAGCAAATTTGCTATCACTGGAGGGCTTGTTCTCAAACAGATACTTCCTGGCATTATCTATAATCGATGCTGCTATAACTATTTTGCTTTAAGATCAGTATGGACATTCTGTTTCAAAATAATAGTAATTTTATTTGGAATAATTACTCTAGTGTAATTATTCTGGGACAAAATAACAGTTTTGGCATACAGAATGTCCACATGGGAGCTAAGACTGATGGAACTATGGCAGAATAATTAGTACAGTGTATCTATGCCAGGAAATATCTATGTGTATACAAGCCAGCATGTCAACTTTATATTATTTTTACTTACATTCCCTAGGTTGGTTTGTGGTTTTTTTGTGTTTTTTTTTTTTTTCCTACTGGATTTTATGTTGCATATAGTCTCTCATTCTTCTTGTTTAGAGGACCATAATGAAACGTTGGGCTTGAAGATGTGCAGCTACGGAGCAGGATCTGAGCCCTGGTGGCAGGTGAGCGGTTGGGAGCCGTGTCCAGTGAAGCACTCGAGCCGGCTGAGCCCGAGCCCTGCCTCAGCAGCAGGAGGAAGGGGTGAGTGACAGCAGTGGGGGACAGAGGATACTGCCTGCCCACCTGGCTTGCTGCCCAGGAGGGCTCTCTGCTTGCCAGGTGCTTGGATGTGGAATGTTACAGAGATGCTGCCAAAGCTTGTCCAGACCTTGGACTGTCACCCCTTGCTGTTTTTCCTGATAGGCCCCAATGATACTCTCAGGGAGATGTGGAGCACATCTCAAGTCTGAATGCATGACTGTGGGGGTGAGGGTGAAAGGCATGGAGCCTGGGGTCCCAGGCAGTTTTCTTTTCAATACTGAGATGGGGATAGAGGGTAGATTTAGATTAGCTGTTAAGAAGAAATTCTTCCTATGACCATGGTTAGGCTCTGGAACAGAATGCCCAGAGAAGGTGTTCCAGCCCTGTAAGTGTTCAAGGATGGATGCGGCTTTGAGCAACCTGGTCTGGTGGAAGATGCATGTCCATGGCAGGAGGATTGGAGCAGATGGTTGTTAGGGTCTCTTCCAACCCAAACCGTTCTGTGATTCTGTGTTTTACTGTGAAGATGGTTGAAAACTTGAACCTGTTTTTTCAGGGACATTGTGGAATCTCCAGCCTTGTGAATATTCAAAATCTGACAAGAGTAACCCTGAGCAATACACTCCAGCTCTAGCTGTCTTGACAAGAGAGGTTGAATTAGATGATCTCCAAAAGCACCTTCCAGTATCTGTTATGTTATCAGATATATTCCGTGATCCTTTGATTCTGTAAAATTCATATGTTAAAGAACTGTTCTTATTGTGGTTATCATAATTAACATTTCTGCACTATTAGTTAGCTTTGGTGAGCTCCAGTAACCAGGAGCCTTTTTCAGTATTTTTCCTTATAGTGATGAAGTTGTTCTGGGAAAAAGAATTCACAACATAATTAAATATTCAGCATCACTCAATGATTTTAATTTGGTATCATAGTTGTTATAACAATTTTTCATATTTAATTTAAAGATTATAGAAATACCACATGCAGTGCAAGATCACACGTTTGATAGTCTAATATCCAATCATGCAGAGAAGAATCCCTGCATCATCTAGGTGGGATGGATTATTTTTATTTTAATTTGAGTATTTGAAAGAATTAGTAAAACATACATTTTTGAGGCCTAAAATTTGGTACTTGTACCTCCAAATTACTTTCATTTCTATAAATGAGAAATGTAGCAAATGGTAGTGCCAAAAAAATTTATATAATTTGGAAATTTTGTGATGGTGTATCCGTATTCCACACAGGTCTTTTAAAACGTCCCTCTTGTTAACCGTTATCCTGTAGTACAAACATTTAACAATGATTGCAGCTAATAAAATGGGCCAGTGACCTTTTAGGAACCTGCAATGGGAATGTCAAAATTCAATTGGGAGATTTTTCATCAGCATCTCATAAAGAATGAATGCACTAAATGTCAAGATTTTAGCTCAAAAGAATTTAAATTTCACTGTCAGTCATTCAAAGAATGACTTGTGAATGGCATCAGACTTGGCTGGGCTATAGGAAAGGAAACCACAATGCCCCTTGTCCTCATCTTATCTCTGAAAACTAGCACTGAAAAATTTGGTGAAATATTTTAGAGTAACATTTTTTAAACTGCAGTGAGTGGTTTTCCCCCTGCTGCTATTATCATCAAAGATTTTTTTGGTGGAAAACAAAGCAAGGTGGTCATCTGTCTCAAATATTTGTTCCTAGATCTTGCTGAAAGACAAAACTTCTGTTCTTCTTGCATGCAGCCCAAATCGCTCCATGCAAATTGGTGCGCATTTGTGTCTCTCGTATTAGCTGCATCTGGTTGAGCACTGCCATGGTGCCCCACGGTGGAGAGAGACCTCCGCTCTCTCTCTCTCTGCGCTGCTGGGGCCAAGCAGTATCATGACAGGCTTGGAGCCCGACAAAAGTGAGTCACGTCACGTGGGACGGAGCTAAGATGTCTTCGGAAGAGAAGAAAAGGCGGTGCCGCGTTGTCGCGCACGCAGTTTAAACTATCTCTATCATGCCATGGTAAAGAACTGTAATATCGAACTGTGCATTTCTTTAAACCATTTACAGTACATGGGGGGATGGACATTCATGTGTGGCCCCGTGAAGGCTGCAAAGAGTGCCCATGCCGGGCTGCTTAGAAGCAAAGGGAGAAAAAAAGCTTTTAAGAGACTGGGGGCAAGAAAACCTTCATGTTTAAAGCAACATAATTCATCCTTAATAACCCCATGTGATGATCTATGGCTTGCAGTGTAAAAGAACTGTGAGATTCATTGAAGAAATGTACTACACCACAGCAGGTTTTTTTCCTCTGTCTTTTAATCTGTTAATAAACTCATTAATAGTCTGCAAGTTGTGCCTGCCTTTGCTTTCTCCTAATTCTTATCTCACAAAAAAGTAAGTATGTACTAAAATCTAAAGTTAAACCACTACAGAGTCCCAGTGACTGCATCACTCTGGAAAGGAAGAAGCTCAATAATCTTGTGAAGAAAAATCCCTATCACACGTGCTGATCATGTTATTTTTGGTGGAAGACAGCTTGATGTTGGCTGGATGCACTTCATCTTAGAGCTCCAGAAATTTTCTGTACTTTTATGACTTCCCTTCCTGACACTCATTTTTCCAAATATCATGAGGCAATGTTATGGTGTTAATTAATATAACATTATTTGTAATTAATAAAGCATTAATACCTGTCTTTTTTGCTTGTTGCAGACATCCATTCCTAATAAAACAGGGATTCTAACACATAGGAGAATAATTTGCAGCTGAGATAGACTTTCAACTCCAGTGCCTGCTAGTAAAACATGAATCCATGAAAGCCTTAGAGCATCTAATATTATGAGTCTTAGTTAGTATTTACTGCTATTCAGTGAAAAAAGTCATATTGAATTTAGGTTTTGGGCCCACATCCAAGAACTACTGTTGTTTACTTTTTCTTCTAGTTGTGCTACTGATCCACTCCTTTGTACTTTAGGCAAGTCGCCTTAACTTTTAGTACTTACTTATAGTACTTACAAGTGACCAAGATGATTAATTAATGAATGGGCCACACTCTAAGGAATTATATAATGGATTCATCTGGGGCAATGTTTCTACAATACTGTGAAAATATCCTAAGTGGAGGGTAATAAATGTGAAGAGAATACTAGCATCTATTATTTGATATTCATCCTCTGCATGTATTTAGTTTTACTATGAAAAAGTAGGCTAAGGTTAGGAGAGAGGCTGAATTTTTAAAGCAGGATGGCTACTACAAAGGAAAAATGACAACTGATAGAAAACAGGAGATGTATGTTAGAATAGTAAATTGCAGGAAGAATGGTGCTCTAAAGGGGTTATCTTTCATACAGAAGAGAGAAAAAACATCAGAGAGAGCAGACTCTTAAATTATACTAAGGGATCAAAGTCTAACTAGCCAAGTACAGAAATGAAAGTTTGATGATGATGTGAGTGACACTGATGAAAACAAGTAGCTAGAAAAAGTAGTATGAGAATTAAGACAGTTTGTGTAATTGCTAACAAGATCTTGTAAGGAAGGAAGTAGTAAAGCACACTTAATTGGAAAGAAAGGAGGTGTATGTGTGTGTATGTGTGTAAGGATATGCCAGCAAGAGAAATTTAATACCACCAAAAGAATAAATGTTAGATGATGCTCTGCTTCAGCCAGGATTCAAAGAAGTTATTCTCTCTTCTCTCAAAATTTTTGAAGTTTCTGAAGCAAGAGAGTTTCTAAAGAAACACAGACAATATAAGCCACTTATTCTTAAAAATCAATTTACTAAAGGGGATGCTGGAACAAATCCAAAGCTGATTTGAAAATTAAAGAGGATATGATTGTGGTGACAGTGGTGCCCTACAGAACTGAAGTGTTTGAGGAGGAACAGTATTTCTGCATTGATTGTTTGACCTGTATTGAAAAAGAAACATGAAAGTCAAAGCTCTGTTTGGTACTAATATTGATAACTGGAGAGGTGTCTTTGTAATTGAAGTAAAAGCGTGCCAGGGAACACTGTGTGCAACTCCACCTCCAGCTGCTACTTCTTCTAGCACAGCTCAATAATGATAATACATATCCCTTAGGAAACAGGTCCTAAGATTTTCTATTTATTCCCCCACTGCTTGGCCTTTTCAAAGTCAGAGTTTAAATCAGTGAAACAAGTGACTTAAAGAACCCTCCAGGACTAAAGGGAGACCACAATTTCCTTCACTGAGATAATAATTTAAGAACAAATTGTCTAACCTTTCATCAGTCCAGGTCAGATTATGACCATAGAGAGCACTGAATCGGTTTATCAATAGAAATCAAGGCTGGCAATTTTCTGAAAACAAATCTAATACATACATCCAGGTTACAAAAATATTTAAGTAACACAGACAGATGGACAGATAGATACATGCACAGGATTGAGCTAACCATGTCTCTAATGCTGCACTCTATTTCAAGCAGAGCATGACACAGTAAACTCTTTGGGACACTTAGTGTCACATTCTTTAACTAGTAAGCAATTAATCATTATTATAGATATGGTGTTGTGCATCTTTCCACTGCCAGAATAAAAAAAAAAAGTCCTTTCTGCAGAGTTTTACTGTCAACTAAAACTGTTACAGTTCACTGGAAATTTCATTCTTGAGGGTAAATTTCTGGTGGTAGTATTAATGAGTAATTCCTTAGATAGTATCTGGTTGCATTATCATGATTTTTTTCTTATTTCCCAAATTGTATAAGACAAGGTTCATGGACTGTAGATCTATTATGTTGCTAGGCCATACAGGCCTTACATGGAATTCTTTGGTTATATAAAAGGTCTTTTAGTAGATTTCCTAATCAGGATGCTCTAAGGATGCAATGCCAGCATCCACTTGGGTAATTATTGCAGGATTTCTGTAAAACCTTTCAGCACTGTGCTTCTCACTCTGTTGACTTTAGAAAATAATTTCAAGCAAGCAAAGGCTTGAGACCAGCAGGACAGCCCTTCTTGAGGATCTGAATAATAATACAGTCCAGGGAGTGTGTCTCCATGATGAAAAACACCAAAATCTATCCTCAGGTGTTGCAGACGCTCACTGAGCTGGGAATCAAATTCATTGCAAAGCAGATAAAACAAGCGTGCTTGAGGCAGGATGAAACAAGATCTAAGAAACTAATCAGACCCCTAGAGCAAACAGATGACATTTTCTGAACTGAACAAGGATCTCCATTAAGTGATCATTCACAGTCATATTAATTGACAGGATCAAACTAGGAGGAAGCAGTTTGAGGACACAGATTGTTCTGGACCATGGAGTCCTGCTAACAAGGACTCGTAATGAATGGAGACAGAACTGAGTGATACAGAGAACAGTACAAAGGAATTATATTCCTTTGTGTTGTAATTGTGCCTTATCCCTCCACATGTGACTAAAATATGTGGTTGGTTACATTGGATCCCTTCTTCTGGCATTAAAAGTAATTCCTACAATTATTTCTTTAAGACAAAAACTACCACAGGGGCCACTCTGCCAATCTCCCCCCTAGTATATATGCTGAGCAAGACACCATATATCATGAAATATCCCTTTGGTTGCTGGGATCAGCTGCTTCGCCTGTGTTCCCTCACAACTCCTTGTGCACTCCCAGCTTCCTCACTGGTGGGGTGGGGGTAGAGGCAGAAAAGGCCTTGATGCTGTGTAAACCCTGCTCAGAGGTAATGAAAACATCCCTGTGTTATCAACAGTTTTCAGCACAAATTCAAAATTTAGGCATTATGAAGAAAATTCACTCTATCCCAGCCAAAGCTAATCCAAAGCTGATGCCACAGGATCACATTAACATGATATCAAGCCTGTAATTACCTTCCAGTTGCATACATCAGGACACACCACTGTTCTTTTTGCCCCTATGCAGTTCCAGAGTTAAATTATCTTTTATCCAGCCCCCCAGAAATATCTGAACAAAGATGTTGCATTTTTCTATTTTCCTCTTCAGCAAAATTTTCTGCACTGTGAAAAAAACCCAGTCAATCTAAAAATTGTTATGCTGTTGGAGACCCAGGAAAGAATGAGAATGTCTTTCTGCCTCATCATGTTAAATACAGATTATTTAGTATGAGCATTTCCTTAGTATTACAGTCGTAGTTTATTCAAGAAAACTGTCCGTAAATAGGCTAATAGTTTTCCAGTTTCTTTTTCTTCTGTGAATAAAAAAAAAAATTGCCAATATCTATGACATAATCACAGGTAAGCAACAAAATAATTCAAAGTCTTTTGGTACCTTCGCGTTATGCACATCTGTCTCTAATGAACTTCAGTTGTGCATTGCCAAAGTTGAGCAACACAATTGTAAAACAAGTGCAATATGTCTACATGACACGTATTGTAAAGGCAAGATAATCCTAGGTATTTTCCACCATGAGAAGCAGCCTCTGTGGTTAGGGCAGCAAAAATTGTGACTACAGTTAGTCTTTTATCTTTCACTACTCTCCTTTTTGAGGGGACTTAGTTCTTAATATTAGAAGAAGCTTCCTAAATAAAATTGCAAAAAATATCTTGTCTTAAAAGCCCAAGGTCCCCTGACACTGCCAGCACAGTCTCCCTTTATCTTCAATGAGCTGAGAGGAAGAAAGGAAAAAGTCACGAATAAACACATTGTCTTGGACAACTAATATCAGGCATTGGAACAGGGCTTGTGCCTTACCCTTGGACAGCCTTAGGGGAGAGCATTACAAAATTATAAAGTATTAAAACAGTCAGCAAACTGACTAGCAGAGATGTGGTGTCCCCCTGCTACTGTGGAAAATACTACTTAAAACTGCAGAGATGAAAGACCTTTTAATCTATTGAGGGAAGAATGAGATTCAACTGAAATGTTATAGAGAAACTTGCTATAATTCTGCAGATATTTAGTTCTGCTTATGGCTTTAATACCATCAAAAGAACCCTTGGAAACTAAAGTGGAAATGGTAAGAAACTGACTTTTACAAAATAAATATTTAACTTGTAGGGTGGCCAAATTATTACTTGTAGGTAGAATGTGACCCACATTCAGCAGCTCTGCAATGCAGCCTGAAGCAGTTTTTTTACTTATTGGAAACATACAGCTTACAGACAGCCATAAATCCCAGGACATGCCACTCCTGAGAAAACAGAAACTCTTCTTATCCCTCCTCTGGCTCAGAACCAGATTGATCATGCTTCAGGCACTGTATGCTGAGAGCCACTGGCCCTCCAGATTATCACAGCTCCCCTCTTTTTAACATAGCTATTAGCTACTCTTAATAAGTTGTAGATTTGCAGTGCAAGCAAGGCCTTACTGGAATGATGTTGCTTCACTCACAACAGAGCAAATTGTTTTCTTGGAGTGCCTGAGTGAACTTCTGGTTACATTTTAGCAGGGAAAAAATATTCAGCCTCCAACCTGATTTCCACTTGCATAGCACTATTACCCTCCAAGACCAAGACAACACGTTGATTAATAGCTGTTAGTGATTAGGGATCATCTTTATGGTAAAATTTACCCATGACTAAGCTACAGGTAGTGGCACTAGAGTGGAATTTTGACCAATGACAGTAGGCATTAGATTAGATTTGACCAATTACTTTCTTTTAGGAAAATCACAAAGAAAACCAAAGAAACTTCCTTCTTAGCCCTAGCCTTGGATAACTGAGGTTTCATTTCACCTGAAAAGGTGGAACTTTAGATCTAGACACATAAGCAACAAGATGACACCTAATTCAGCCTCCCAACATTTTTTTAATTCCCAGTTTATAATTCTGGGATTTTCTAAACTGGAGATGACTTGCCACAACAGAAGTAATCCTTTGGCATAAAAAAGCCATCAAATCACATTTTAAGATACAAGACAACCATTCATTGTTGAGGGATAGTATACAGTTTTACTCAGACACAAGCTACCTCAGGAGGTTCTGGTACACCTGGCACCAAGCTCTATCAAAAAGGGATCTAGGAAGAACTAGGAATATTTACCTAAGCAGGGCTGTGAGACTGTGATGAGTTACACTGACAATGTAAGTAGCTGTAAAATTTATAGGTTTTTCCATCAATTACTTGAACCCCCAAAGCTATATCCTTTGCTAAATCTCTTTTTGAGGAAATTTTATGTACTGAAGTGGGCTGGAGTAGAAAGTGGACAGCAGTGGGCAACACAGCTGTGGGTTGCTGAGATATTTTAATATTATATATTCTCTTATATAGTCACTCGTATAGTCTCTCTCTGGTAAAAAAAAATCTTCTAAAATCCACTAAAATAATGAAAGAGCATGCAAAGAAGATGTAAAGAAACTCCCAAAATCTTCTTTTATTTTACCAGTTTTATCTCATCCTGTCTTGTTCTCTACTGTGTTCTGGTGTTTTCTTCTATTTGCTACATTTTGTTTATCCTTGTATTCCTTCTCTACTGTTTCTCAGCGTGTGAATATCTGCAATGCCCTCAAGGTACATATCCAGACTAGTATATTCAATTCAATTTCATTATGTTTGTAGATTTCACTCTTGAAATAATAAACTCTGCAACATGTGGGGAAACTATAAACTTTGCAGGCTTGTGGCACATTCTGAAAACTCAAATGACATTGTTACTGATGTACCTGTCTCAAACCATTCAGGATTTTAAAATCACTCAAGTTTTGTTCTGTCTACCTTTTTTTTCCTCATTTTTTGTATGATATATGTTTACATGTTGTATAGCAAAAGCTCTTGGTTCTGCATTTATAAACTAAAGCCATGCTTAGCATTTGCTTTTGTAATAATACCAATAGATTGTGATAATATTAGTCATCCCATATTTATACTACAAAAATGACTTTTAAGAAAGGATTAGGAAAGTTATTGTTACTGCTGTTAATTCTAGTTTTCAGAATGTACGATGTAGTTTTCAAGCATAAAATAAAAAATCTTTATACCTATGTGGTCCCCATTATCATGGAGATTGATCACCTCACAAACAATGCACTTTTCTTTACAACAGAGATCACTTTTTGGGGGGGGCAAATGCTACTATTTCCATTCTGCATTTCAGAAAGATGGTAAAGTAAAGGTCATGAGAAGACAAATCAATAAGGTACCTAACAATTCAGATGGCAGTTTTTAGGGAACTTAATTGCCAAAATCTCAAAGACAACTAGAAAAATTATCTTTGTCTACCTAAACACCTTTCTGTGTAGGTGAGGTTTGTCTCAGAAATGACCCACCTATGTAGATTAAGTTAGTTGTGTAGATACCTTCTATTACCAACTGAGAGTTCTTCCAAAAATCTTTGGGGTTAGATATATCTCTCGATATGAACACCTGTTTTACCAGAGGATGAATCAGTTCCTCAAGGTTCCTGGTTCTCTCTCTTGCAGAAGGAGACTGGCTGATCATCTTGAAATTATGTGATGGAAGTTGGATGAGATGAATTCAGCTGCAGCTGACTTAGATGCAATTGCGTGATAGGAGTGCAGCAGAAGAGGAGGGCTCAAGAGGATCTTTAGAGGATTTACCTGGTGATTACTTTACATAGCAGGTACAACTTATGTAGCTGATACAGTGCATTCAACTTAAGTATAACTTGCTCTCTTTCTCTCCAGCATCATTTTACGCACCTAGACTTTTTCTTTTATGAACTCAGTTTATTTTCATCTTTAAAAATCTTTACAGCACATCACAGGACAACATGGATAGAAGAATGATGTTTGCATTACTGACACTGAAATACCTAATTATGAATAAAATATGTTTGTGACAAACTGTTGCCCTAAAAAAATAACTGCCAAAGAAGCTAGGCAAAATTTTGTTCATTTTTTTTCCTCCTTTTTAATCTTTAAAGTTCATTATAATTTTTTTTATTGCTATTGATTTAACATGAACAGAAATCAGACACTATGGTGATAGGCAGCATAAAACCCCAACAAACAGAAGTTAATTCCACACTGGACTTCTAAGATGCAGTTCTCAAAAACTCAATGTTTTTATTGTTTGATTTCTCTCTGGTTTTTTTTTCTATAAGTTTATTTTTTAGTAATGGTCTAATGCAGAATCTTCAAAGAATCTTCAAAACAAAGGAAAATATTTGCTAGCAATTTTAATATTTTTATTAGTCCAAAGCACACGATGATTGCAACTATTTTTTTTAATATTTTCTTTCTAAAATCACCCATACCTTCAAAGTAATGCTCTGTACTGCAGTATTATATGTACCCTGTCTGTTTTTTCTCAATACCTACTAATTTTAAACTCATGGTACTTTCCTTACTATTACTACTCTCTGTAGCCAGTCTGTAATACAGGTTGGTATAATAATAAAGCTATTGGTGTCTAGATTTCAGTCCAAGATCATTCATCCTATAATACTTAAAAACTTTACTACTTATTGCTGCTTAAATGGCTGAGAGTGTTGGCCAGATTAGTATTTATTCACTGTTAATAGTGTACTGAAGCAGGCATGGTTTTTGTTACATAAATATTGCTTAAGCATAAGCTGTATCAATGTGCAGAGCTGGGCATACTGTAATCTGTGTGGCTGTAAGAGACTAAATGAGTTAATATATGACCAGAACTTCAGTTTTCTTCAGGTAAGAAAATAATAAAGAAAAATGTAAACGTAAGGTAAGTGTTTAAGGGAAAATTGGAGAAGGAAACTTCAGGGACTTAGGCCTGAATACATTCAACCTAGTTTAAGACGTCCAAATAGGATTGCTGCTGATTCAAATTCTCTACACAGGAGATAGGGAGGCACTTCCAAGTGTTGATGTAGATTGAAAATCTCTTTGGAGACATTTGTCTCTCACCATTTATTGTAAAGAAAGTTTAGACTGTCACTTTCCTAAACAGTATCTCTGCAAAGTCCTCAAATTTAGGTAGAAAGAACTGAGTCCCCAGGGAATGCTTCATCAACGTTTAAAATGAAGAACTGAATGAGACAAAATATTGGTTGAAATGGGAGGATGTGGGGAAAGCTCAACCTTCGGTCAATAGGGGTTCATTAAGTCCAAAAACACAATAAAAAAGAGTTAATTTCATTCTTTCTAGATATTTTCTAATGAAAGCTTCTCACCAAAATAATTTATCCTGTGCTGACTAAATTGTTTTAGATTTGTGCTGTGGAATTTGGGAAGTGGCTGTATCAGATAAATCTAAAGGTTCTTAGGGAACACTTAGTCCTTCTGAGCTGATCTTGGTTAAGTTCCTCCACGTCAGGGATATTAAAAGGAAAAAGAGTGAAAGAAAGACAGTTATCTGTAAACCTGTAAAGTGGCTGTAGCTCATTTTCAGTAATTGCAGTTTTGAGATATGTTTTTCTTCTCTCTTGCGGACACAATTATTTTTATACATGGTTTTATTTCTAGAACCAGCATTTTAGGACAAAAAAAGAACAAATATCTCTATTAAATAAAGCCCATGTTCTTGGATTGAAACATATTATAGTCACACCACAGAGTACTTTGTTTATTTTGAATGGTTGTTTTCATTTTATATCTACCTGTCTGTAAAACAGAAGACTGACTATAAACTGCTACTGTTGGGCTTTAGGATATTTACTATATCCTAAGCAGCTGAGACCTCACCATAAAGGTGAGTCTCCCATTCACTCCCATTGAGCTTCTGCTATGCACAAATCATATTTTTTAATGACAAGGTACTCTGCCTTTGCTCAAAGCATAAATTATTACCATTTTAATTCTTTATTGTTGTTATTGAAGTTCTATATCAGGGCTATAATTTCATCACGTTAAGCATGTTGAGGGTTCTTACATATATATATATGTATATATGGATACATACATACACCAAGTCCCTTCACAACTTAAATGCAATATAGAATCACTTTCATCTATAATCATTGCTTGTCTTTAAAAAAACCAAAAAAAACACCCCATAAAATGTATTTTCTCCTATCTCTTCATCAGAATGTTAAAAAACCCCAACCTAGTAATTATTTCATCAGATGTTACTGTTTCCTACTATTCGTGTTTTTCTCACTTAGGTGCTGTCAGCTACTTCCTCTGTGTTGGTTTATCCAAAATGACAAACATTTTGATGAGTATTTTTAAATTAACGCCACTGATGTATACTCACATTTTATTGTTTAAATGATGGTTGTTCTATTTTGATCTGTGAGTGTATTTTGATTTTTTTGTTTGTCAGCCAGTGGATGTATGGAGATTTTTTGTGTTTTGCAGAGTATTAGTCACATGTAATACACTTTAACATATCTTTAAAGTAATTGCTGATTTTTTGTTATTTCTCATATATATTGTTATGGATATTAATGAAGATATAGAGACACATAGAGGAATACAATGCACATGCATGTATATATAATATTTTTAATCTTATCATAAAACATTTTTGAAAGCCAAAGAGTCAAATTTACAAAGGCCTCATTATTTTCAGACTGGTGCTCATATCTATCACTGTGTGCCGCTTTTAGGAACAGAATCACAGAATGAGAGAATGGTTGGAGTTTAAAAGGATCTCTGGAGGTCATTTGGTCCAACACCTCTGCTCAAGCAGGGCTACCTAGAGCAGGTTGCCTGGGACTACATTGAGACAATTTTTGAATATCTCCAAGGAAGGAGAAAGAAGAAAGTGCTTCCTGATGTTCAGACGGCTCCTCCCATCTTTCAATCTGTTCCCATTGCCGCGGTCCTGCTACTGAGCGCCACTGAAAAGAGGCTGTCTCTGTCTTTGTACCCTTTCTTCAGGTATTTATATACATTAGAAAGGTCACCCCAAACCTTCTCTTCTCCAGGCTAAACAATCCCAGCTCTCTCAGCCTTTTCTCACAGGATAGTGGCTCCAGTCCTTTAATCATATTTGTGGCCATTTACCGGACTCTTTCCAGAATTTCTGTGTCTCTCTTTTACTGAGTAGTACAGAGCTGGACTCAGAACCCCATGTGTGGCCTCACCAGTGCTGAGCAGAGAGCAAGGATCATCTACTTTAACCTGCTGGCAATGCTCCTCCAAATGCCGCCCAGGATGCCATCAGTCTTCTTTGCTTCATGGGCACATTTTTTGGCTCTTTCAAGTAGGTGTCAGCAACAGGCCCAGGTTTTTTGTGCAAATCTGAAAAGAACATTGTCTTCTAAAATGTGAATCATTATTGAAGGTATTTGCCTTGTTTCAATAGTTTTAGCCAAAAATAACACAACTAGCCCGTGAAGTAATGTAGGATGTGTCCACCCCTATGTGCACAATCCAGAAACCACCAGAAAACATTAATATATACTGGAGTAGGCATTCTACAACAGCTTACTAGGAACATACTTTAAAGAGTACCTTTTTTTATTTATAGTGTAATATTTTCTCAGGTCTGAAATAAGAAAGATGCTAGTCATGCGTTTCTGAGTTATTACTGAGTAATTATTTCTCAATATTTCCACATATAGACAAGCTTTAAATGCAAGCAGTACTTAACATTTCTTTTTGGAATAATAGAGTTGAAACAATGTAAACATGACCCAATGCAAAGAACGGCCTGACAATACAAAAGCTTTCCCTGCATATTCATAGATACAGGTACTGATTGGATTGGACTGTGGCTGAGACAGAAATACATATGGAAAGCAGCAAGTAGCATGTTCCTCAGAGAGGAATCTTGGCCATGTCAGAAAGTTCAGCACAGAAATTGTGAGCAAGGAAGCTGTCAGTTCCTGTTTGTCTTGACTACATTTAGGAAAGTGAGACTTTGTGTCCATTCCATGGAGGTAAATCAGAGAGCAAGTAAAAGGTATCTGATAGGTATCTGTTTCACTTCATCATGGAAACTTAAAAGTAAGGCCTGAATGCTACCTGTCCAGGATCAACAATATGTAAGTGGATAACATAACCCATTATATTGGTTTAGATCAACACTGCAAAGGGCTGAAAAGACTCTTGAGAAGGAAAGGCAAGGAGAATGCAGGGTATACTCTTACTGAGCATTTCACAGAAAGATGATAGTCAGAGACAAGGACACAAGTCTCAAAGTAATAAGGGTGTTCCCCAGAAGGAAAAAAACCCAAACCTTAGGAAAAGATAGGGAGATTATTGCCTTTAATCAAGAGAGTTTTCTGTTATTTCTTTTCTGGATTCTTGAATGCATTATTCTGAGACCATAGGACATCTGTGATAGTTATGTCAGTCTGTTATGGATATATAAAAACTCCACCCTGAGAGAAGAGGCAATTTGTCACTCCTGCTAGGATGACTCAAAGGCACTGATCTAGACAATTTTCCACTGCTGTCTTTTTGTTTTTTCTGGTCCTCTAAGTGCCCAAGTCAGGGAGTCAATGGCAATGCATCCATTTGCCTGCATTTCTCATGTGTGAAACTCCAAGTGTAGTGCTGGGAGGGGGAAAGAAAGGGGAAAAGGAAAAGAAATGTGAGTAAAAATCTGAGATGAGGCTGAAAACCAGCCAGGTTACACACTCAGTGTGTCATACTCCTTCATGCATGAGTTCAAGTGTGACAAAAAGATCAGGAGGTTTCCAAGTGTAACCTTCATCAGTGGCAAAGGCCACATCTTTGTCTGTGGTTGTCTAACTGAAGACTTCTGTGATGCATTTATTTGTGAACATGGAAACTCACTAATTCCTGACACACAGGTTTTTATTGGGTCTATTGTCAGGACTGGGCATTAACCTGACATCCTAGCTAGTGGTTCTGCTATGAAAATCTGCTGTAGCAGACTTCTCAGGATATCATCTATGTGCTCATTTAATTTCTGAACAGTGTGTAAAAAACCTTGGAGAGGAAAAAATATTCGACAAAAGGGACAGCAAGATAAAACAATATCTCTGTCATTTTTACCTCCAAAGGGTTTATTTGTACAGCTGAACAGAGCTATGATTCTGATTTAGGTATTACAATTAGCACTTAATGTTTTCAAGATGCAGTGGTGATAACTGCATGGTCTGTATGTCTTCAGGTTAGCAAACACATTGAACATCATTAATAAAAGGCATGCTAGAATTCACTACGATATAAAGACAAACACATTTTAGAGTAACTTGTGACTGCTGACACTTGCTTCCATTTAATTTTTATTAACTATTGTTTATTACCTGAGTCAAGGAAAATCTGTTCATTATTTTATCAGAATGCAGACAGGTGTTTTTCTAAACTGCTCCTCAAAGACTCTTTAACCATCTTCTTCCATTGCTAAAGTAGTCAGGGAAGTTATTAATGAATACTGCAATATTGCACAGATGCCATGGTGCAAAGTGACCAAAGGGATAGAGCAACAGTAAATGGGATTCATTGGAGAAGGTGGGGGGTGAGGAAAGAGAAACAGTCAAGGGCAATTTTGCTTAGACAAATGAGTAGGATAAGATCAGCAGCCAGGATAACAAATGAGGAGACTGAGAAGGAAACAAATGAGCAATAAAACAAAAGCCCACAGGGCAAAGCCATGCTTGTGATGAAGGGAGCCAGCAGTACATTTTAAAGGCACAACAGAAGAAGAATTTTTTGTAAACTCTTGCCTATAAGGTGCCATGAGGAAATCTAGAAGTTTGTCTGCTGTTATGCAGTCATGGTACCTATCCTCAGATTAGGTCATAAAATCCGTTTCTCGTGAGTTAACAGCTGTGAACTGTGAAAATTAATTTTCTGTTTTTGTACCTCCAAAATAATTCAGGAGTAGTCTGATGTCTCTATTTAAGCCAACAGTAGCTGTACAAGTGATAGGATTACTGAGTCCTAGTGCAGATGGAACACCAAGGGATTGCATGGAGCCCTTGTAAAAGATAGCTCATGCTGGAGTGACAGAAGGAAGAACAAAGTGTGGGGAGGATTTTGATGATCGTAAGACAGCAGACATAAGTCATGGCTTGGGAGGATCAGACTGAAAGTTTGAAAAAGTGTCACCCTAGGAGGGTTGGGAAGCACAAGGAAAGATTGCTCGGTGAAACTGTGCTATCACCATCCTTGTGGTTATGCAAAACTTGGCCAGTCTAGTCAAACACTGACCTACTTGGCTGTTACAGCAACAGTCCTGCTATGAAGGGGAGGTTGGACTAGGTGACCTCCAGAGGTGTGTGCCAACCCTTATTTCTCTAATCTGTGGTTGTCTACATCTGTGAAACCTTTTCCTTTGAGTTAACTACTGCTGCTGCTGCTGCTGCTGTGTTGCAATTCCAGGTAAAATACAGCAAATCAAAGAAACAGTGGAACACAGGAAAAATGAACTTCAGAACCTAGAAATATTTACCTAAATTCCTGGGGTTTTCATGCCACAGTTTTTGCATTGGAAAAGAAGGTATTTTAGCACCACAATCCCTATTTTATTTTTTTTATGAACAGAGTAAGCCCCTCGCAGAGTGCATACCTGTTATGTGCCTATCTCTTTTCCTGAGACAGAAGTGAAGAATTCACCTCTTGTATCCTATTAATCTCCCCTGTCCCTTCTCTATGGTTAGAGTATACTTCTCTGATTTCTGCTGTGCTTCTTGCTGAGCATCCTGATTCTTTATGCCTAACATGCCCTCCTCCAAATACACTACAGCAGCAGCATTAGTCACTTTGGGACAAAGTGCTCTTGGATACAGCACATTGTTTTCTTCAACAGACACACAGAATGGATGGTATAGCTGAGACTGCTTCTACAGTGCCTTTTAATGTTTCTTACCTCCTCCAGTCTAATTGGAAAGCTGCACATAAGTAGTGCCTGATTTACCCTCTTTATAGACATTTAAAATCATGCACTGCATGTGATTTTAGGACTTGAGGGAGAATGGGGTGTAATTTTTACGTATACTTTCTAAATATAAATGTAGTGTTTCAGATATACTCTGAGCTGGTGCTAATGAAAATCTGTGGCAGATTTTGCCAAGTATTATTCATAATGTATTCTGTGATAAATTATACAACGTATGAGAAATTTTTTCAGGCACTTCCACTAACACTTATAAAACGTAGCAAATGCCACATATCCTTCCTGTTTTGGTTGTATGCTCCAGATAATGCTGGCTTTCTACTTTTGAGCAGTCTTGGTGTTTAAGAACACTACATTTCTAAAATATTTTTCATTTACAGACTGCTCTCTCTCTTTGCCCCTCAATTTTTCTATGAAACCCTTAGAAAAATATTCTTCCTCTTCATGGTGAAGGCAGTGTCTCATCTAATTTTCCTTGCTGAAAAGTTAGGCATCAAGACTAAGGTAGTCATTAAAGCAATAGTCTACAGCTGAAAAAGAGTGAGAGAGAGAGTGATTCATCCTACAAGTTTTGGACAGCTATTTCAGGATAGTATGAAATTTCCTCTGGGAGTGCCTACTTATTTCCTTCACTGACTACATATGGTGCTGCTCACTCAACTTCAGAAGAGGTAACATTAGGCACAGTGGGTCCTTTCCTTGGATGCATTTCCTAGGCTGCTATATGAAGATTTCGGAACATGAGTTTCTGTGGAATAAATCTTGATTCATGTGTGACTGACAATATTTAAATGAAGGGGGTTAAGCCCCGGTGATGTAAAGATATTTAATTTTAGGTGTTCATATTACAGCAGTACTTGGAGAATGTCTTGTGTTTGCTGTGAAAAATCAAATTTCTCTCTTGTAGGGATATCTGGCAAATTGTGTAAGCAGGGCAGGGTCCACCTTCAGAGTGAATCTCTTTAAGACTAACTTGTCAGCTATTTTAGTCGGTGACTCATCAAGTCAACATTACATTAACAAATACTTGGAAGCATGGTCCCTTAACAAAACAGCCTCAGCGTCTTGTATGATATTTTTAAACAAAATTTCAGCTCTGAAGAAAATCTATGTCCTAAAGATGCTCTAAATCATGGCAACAATGTGGAATTTATGAGTTGTGTAAAATGATTTTTTCAAAGGTTTTTAATAGTTTTTGCTCAGGTTAATTTTCAAGACTGTAAAACAGATTAGTAAGCATTAAAGAATTAAAACATGCTATGATTTAATAGTAGTAAAGTAAGTTTAGAGACATGGTTGTTTAGGCACAAATATAAATAAACATATGTAGGAGGACCTGAGCTAGCATAGCCAGTGACAGCAACTTAGAATCATGGAATCACAGAATCACAGATTATGCTGAGTTGGAAGGGATCCATCATGTTCATCGGGTCCAGCTCCTGGTCCAGTGCAGGGCATCTAAACATCACACCATGTGAAAAAACACAGACCAGCATTTTCAAAACACTATTTATTTTCATTTGGCTGGTGTGTTTTTTTCTAAAACATTTTTAAGTATATGAAAATGTTAACTATTGATTGATTATTTCTAATTATTGTTCTCTGTTGATTTTTTATACAGTTGTTAAAATAAGTGTATAGAAGATTCTGAATGAGATTAAAAAGTGGATCTTGTGGGAATAAAATACTATTTCATCCTGAAATCCTTGTTTTGTTTGTAATCTGCTTTTAAATTTCTTGTGCTTGGCCTAATTAAATGACATTGATCAAATATTTGATATTTCCTAACTTTGTAAAATTATTTAAGGTCAAAATATTCTTGTTATTCCCTTAGAATACTTATTATGATAACCGGAAGGGACACAAATCAGGCAGCATGGAGTTAAAATCTCTGGTGTGAGATGTGACTTAGAGAGGATTTGAAAAGTGGTACAAAAGAAATGTTTCTCTTGCCCTTACCAATTCCTGGAATAAATTCATGTTACCCAAGAAATCCTTGTGCAAGTTCCGTTAGTATGCCTTGAATGCTTAGTTCTGTGGTGAGCTATACCAAGTGATACACTGGGCAGTGTCTCACATGAATGAGCTAATTTCTTTACTTAAATCCATCCTTTTCCCTAGACACATCATAAATCCTTTCATGGCCTGGTCAGCCTTCCTTCTGAAATTTGGGTATGGATTCATGCATTCAGTTCTGTCATACAAGGTGCAGCACATACTAGACTACTAAATATTGAGTCATTTCTTCCGGTTAAATTTGTCAAATAATATATCTCCTCTTTTCCTCACGGTAACGAGGAAATAATTTAAATAAATGTAAAAGATAAATCAAAAGATGATGGTGATCATGATCAGTGTGATAACTGTTGGTTTTCTCATTATTATTTTGTTATAGAAATACATAAGTTAAATGTACATAAGACAGAAGATCAATGAGATTCCATGAAAACTTACTTGGGTATTAGACAGATTGTTGTCCTGTGTTTGATGTTATTGTTCTGTGCACCTAAATAACACAGGGAGGCAGTTGAGTCAGCCCCAAAAGGGAAGAAAAAATAAATATATTTTTCCCTGTACTTATTACCGTTGTCATATATTATGTACAAATTCCCATAAGTTGTGTAGCAATGAAACTAGAAACTCGAGAGGAAGAAGACTTAGTCCCATCTGAGCAATGATCTCTCTGACAGGCAAAAAAGAAATACAGGTGAAAAATTTGGAAGCTGTTTTTAATCTCGTTGGTAGAGGAGGAAGCAAACTATATATTCTACTGGAGTAGAAGCCAAGTCATAGATGACAAAGAACTATTTCTCCTAATAGTTTCGCTATAGCTGTAAGAAACTATTTTGCTGTGTGCTGCAGCAAAAAAAAAGGACTTCAGATATTTTATATTTATCCTAGAATATCTGTTCAAGGCAAAATATCTTGTTTAATTTCCTTTTTGGCTGGAAAAAAGAAGGAAAATGTGTTCTGCTAGTAGTGTTAGAAAATGCAACGAAATTTATCAGTTGAACTACCTAGGAAAGATGCAATTTGAGGTCCCTTTGAACAAAAAAACTGCAGAAACACTGGTGCCTTGAGTATGGCATTGTATTCTATGAGTAGTTAGAACTAGGTTTATTCCCTAACTGTTCTCCTGAAAAATCCTTGGATATTGCCCCCAGGCAAGTTTCTCCACTGCTGGGATACTTCCTGAAGAAGTTTTTTCTGTTTTAAAAAATCATATAGCATTCTGTGAGTTCTCACGATTTCTTGAAATTTGCAGATAAAAAGGGATGTAAAGTTCAGAGCATGCATTTTAGACAATTATGTGCTTCACATGCAGGGGATATTATGTTCTCCATCATATTCTGGGCCTTTGAAAATGTTCCTTCAGTAGTAGATTATATCATCTGATGGGCAATTTGTGTACATGTCTTGCCTGTCAAATCTCTTTCCTTAACTATATACTTGAATGTGAGTAAGTAATGAATAATAGATGTAATGCCATTCAAAATCTGTCATGATGTCCTGGTGCTCTCATTTAAATCCTACTGATCCTGATGCCTCTCCCTGACTCACAGCTTCTGTTCTGCTGAAAAAGTACATCATTTAAATAAAGGGAAGAAGGGAAGAGGAAGTGTCTTGCATAAGTCCTTTTTTCATTCCTTTTGTTTTCTTCATAGGGCTAAGTTCTACTGTAAAAGTTACCATTTTTTTGCTTACTGAAATATTGCATTATCTTTCCAGAGGCACAGTGCTGCCTATCATGTTTCTGCAGAGTTCTGTGCTATTCTAACACCTGTCCACATTATGGAAGCACTTATAGCTTCTGTTAAGGGCTCCAAGGCATAAAAGATGTATTCTGTGACCTCTGGTGTGCATATGTAAAGATTCATGAGCTATAGCATGAGCGAGTGCTGCATGGGGAGATAAGCAAGCCCCTGTTACAAGGGAAATAGATTTTCACAGTAGAGCCTGCAGTGGTGGCTGGTGCAATGCGAGGGGACAGGGGCACGGCCCTCTCAATACCCTTTTCCCACCCATCTGTAGAATTGAAATAGGACAAAAACGGAAACTAAAAGAAAAAATTGAAAAATGGAAACCACCAGCTATGCCTAAGGACAAAGAATTCCTTGTGGTTATGCAACAGGAAGAAACAAAGAGAAAAATCAAACAAGACCACTTCTGTTTCTTTCCCTGCTTTCTGCCTACACCAAACTAGTGCTCAAGGTTGCCTTTTTTTGCTCCTTTTTAAATCTCTCTCGTTTTAATTTTTTGTCTTTTCTTCACTGAAACTGTCTGTAATAAGCTTACTATTCTGGTCCTACAACATTAACATTTCACTAGTCTCACTAAGTGTCAAGAAAAATTATTTTGCATGTCTCAGCAAAATATGTCTTCTGTTTGAGACATGGGAAAGTTAATAGGGTCAGGCTGTACACTTTCTCTGTATCTTCTGTTCATTCTGAAAAGGATTCTCTTCCCTTATTAAACATTATAGACACAATTCTGCTGCATCACAAATTTTTTACCGAATCTGAGTTTTCTAGGCATAAACTGAAGCAATTATTGGAATCATGGGCTTTTTCCCTCTTTCTTTTCCTTGTGGCAACTCCCTTGGCTTTTTCATGTGCATGTGATCTTCCTCTCTTTAAGTTCTTTTTTTTCCACCTCTTGCTGCCACCCTGACCCATCCCTTTACCACCTACAGTCTCTCATCTACAGCATAACAGCTGCTTGGCAATCTTCTCAAAGAAAGAAAAAGTAACCAGACATTAGCATCTCTTAGTTCTTATATTAGAAATCCAGAAATCACTTAAAATAACATTCATAATTATTTATTCCCTGGTGTTTATCCCTTGATCCCTTTCCTCCAGTTTTCAGCCCGTCCCTGTAACAGCATATTCTTTGATCACAGGGAAAATTTTGATTGAAAGCATGTGCTTCAGCAAGCTTAGTTTAAGTCCATTTAAACCCTAAGATGTTTAGGATCCCCCTCTGGGAAGCCTGTGAACTCACTGTACTCTAGCAACCTTGATTCCTGGTCCCACCCTCTGTACTGTGGCACACAGATTTGCACACAAAAGCTAACTGCAGAAGTCATGCTGGCAGAGAAATAAACTTCTCAGTTTCCTCTTCACCGTTCTAAATGAAAGCTCTGTTTTCCTTAGCCTGAAGTGTCTTTGGCTCCTCATTCAAGCTAGGAGACTCAAAACTATGCTTGAATAGCAGCACCTTTAGCGCAGGCTGCTTTGGGAACCAATAAACCAATTTCCCCTGCCCTTGATTGGTCTCTTGAGGAGCTCAGCATGTTCCCAGCCATTTTCAGATGCCAAAACTGTCATGACAAAGGCAATTAATATGGTAACAAGAGAGTTAGCATCCAAAACACTGTTTCCTGAGGGGCTTGTCACATAAGCTGCGGAAAACATTAGAAACAGTTACAATCTGCATTTCTTTCCCCAAATGCAAATTTCTACGAACCCTTGTAATTGCCCATATCCTGTATACTTGCAGTCAGACAAAGATCAAAAGCCTGATTGAGTCAGATACAGAATAAATTACTCTTCGTAGTAATTCAGACCAGTAAAGGCTGCCTTGGTGAAGGAATAAAAGCAGTGAGCAAATCAACCTGGCAATGGAAAAACGTGTATCTCCCAAATGAGTATCTTATCTGTATGTTACTGGGAGATGTGCAGCCAAACTGGATGTCTACACACAGCTCAGACATAACCAAGGAGCGTCTGATTATTGTATCATGGTGACTGTTGGCTTTTTTTTATGCTGTGGTGTAAATAGTAGTTAAATACATCGGTTCAGCTTCTCAGCTGCTCCCGTATATACTGGACACAGGTGGTAAGACATAAAGGACCTATTATTGTATAGCAGTCCTGGGGCTGATTCCAGACCTAATTTTGTGAGTCTAATTCCAAAGGACTATTATGTTCTAAGAGCTCACTGTAACACAGCGGCATTCTGAACCATGCCGCTATAATCCAATCAGTATTGCAAAAGAAATGGCATATTTCCATTTCATATTCCCTCTCCTCAAGAGAATCTTCATCTGCTTTGTTAAATTGACTTTATAGCCCATTTATGATACTAAAGCAGCACAAAGAGTGAGATCAAGAATCTGGCTCATTTCTGTGCCTAACTTAATTGCATGCCTTAATGAAAACATAATAATATAAGTAATATTTATTTTCATGATGCTGGATAAAATAGATTTACCTATGAATCCACTTAGGTCTCTGAGGCTTTAACAATTAGATGTTTTTGGTTTTTTTAAAAAAATATTTTTATGCCTTTCTTGGGGTAAAGTGGAGCTATTCTGGCCCCTTGGGTAACTCTGTAATTACGCAGCCTTAGAACACCATTGTGTAAAGATTTTTCAGCCTACCATTAAATCCTTCTATGAAAAAAATGGATTATGTTTGTAATAGACTATGTAATGACTCTAAACCTTCCTGACTATCTGCTCCA
>VZTI01003755.1:4370466-4399111 GCA_013397865.1 Struthidea cinerea | reverse complement strand
AAAAAAAAAAAAAAAATGGAAGCCAGATACTGATTCAAATTATTATTTTATTTGTGATTCTCCCAATCTGAACATTACGGAAAACTCGATGCCTTCCCTCAAAATCTGCCATGCTCCCATGTGTATTACCACCCAGGTGTCATGTTTTTAAAAGAAGAACATTTTTATGGCCAACAGGAGGACAAAGGAGATATTTCACAAAAGCTCTAGGCAGGCAAATTGTTGGTGACAGAAAAATGGACTCATAGCAAAATTCTTCCCAATCAAAACATGTCAGTGTCTGAGAGGCTTTGGGATAGCAGCTCTTCCTGTGACCTGGCCATTGCTGACACCTGCTTTGGTCTGAACGACACTGTGAACCCGTGGAACTTTTCTGATGCATGTTGCCAGAAAGACTTGGTTCAAGACTTAGTGTTCCTTTCTTACAAAGAGAAAAGGTGCATCTCTAGCCTCCATCGGAAGTATTTGAAACTAGAGGTACCTCTCTAACTACAGTTACAACCTACATAATTTGGATTCATCTCACTTAATTGGGACATTTATTTCATGCAGCTGGTATCTGTACTCTGTAATGGGTCAGTAGGAAAAGAATAAGCTGTATCTGCATTATAAAACCCAAGTGTGAGTGCTGTAGGGACATGTCGCTTTCAGGGTGCCGGGAGCGAATAACCCGGTGTGTTGCAGCCTTCCTAGAGGAAATGTCTTGCCAGGGAAAGGCTTTTCTGGGGGCTTTAGCAACTTCCCTGAGCAACAGGTGATTTCAGCAAGTGTAGCAATTTCTCAGCTACAAGTGATTCCAGCTCTTGTGATTCAGCTCTTTGTGAAATCATCCCGGCAGAACTCAGGGATAGAGAGACAGGAGCCTCGCATGGCCGTTCCCCAGCGAGAGCTTTATTGTCCAGCAGCCTCTGCAAAGCAGAAGCCACAGATGAAAACTCCCTGACTGGGGCAGAAACAGGGGTCTTTTTATAGGAAAGGCAGGGGGTGGGATAGAAACCAGTTAGCCAACTGGGTACAAGGTGTTACCATAAAGAAGCAAGGCATGCTGGGGGGGTGTTCACTTGGTCACCATAACCTAGAGGTAGGTTGCTTATCTCTGGTGTGAGTCCTTTTGGCCAGAGGCTTCTCTCCTCCAAGGGAGTACCAAGGACTCACAGCCCTCCACAGGGATATGTTTCTTCCCTTGTAAACTGTACATTTTGTTGTGTACAGGTTTCAAGGAGGAAAAGAAAAGCAAAAAAAACCCATAGAAGCTATGGTATGTTCCGTGAGTGCCTGACCTGGGCAGACAGTGGGGGCAGATGGTAGACGGTACCATGGTGCATCTTAAGTATAGCAGCACTTACAGATACCTTCAGAAGGTATCCATTCAGCTCATCCAGGATTTGAGTTTTCTGCTGGAGTATGTTGCTTGTGTACTATACTGGTTCAGTGGCATGTAGGGCACTTGAGCAGAACCTTTGCTAACAAAAGTACATGCACCTTGCAATTTAGAAGTCCCTTCCTCTCGTCACTTTTCTCATCTAAGTCCCCATGCTGTATGGTGTAAGACCAAGCTTTTCATTGAAGAACATTGAATTCTTTGTTTGTATGCATAGGGTGACAGCAATCTATGACTCACTCAACCAATAATTAATGGACTTTAACTGAAATGGTTATGTAGAGAATGTTGTTCATGCAAATGATATTGGCTAATTCTTTTTTTTCCCTTCCACTTAATTAAGAAACACAGCTCCTTCATCTTTTTATGCAAAATCAGAATCATGGATGCATGTGATAGTATTTCAAAACAAGAGGAGCAATCTATTAGCTTTGATTTGCTTTTATAGCCTTATCAGCACACTGTTGCCTTGAAGTCCAGTGTGGGGGAAACATAGAAATCTTCAGGTTCCCACTGAGCTGAATAGTCTCTCGTGTCTGTTTCTTTACCAGAATGGACAGACACAGCATCCCAGCATCTGCTAGTATTGACCAAGAGCTCATTTTGGAGGAGGTGGGGAATTGTTCGCAAAACCCTTCTTGCTTGTCATCTGGGGTTTCCACTTGAGAAGTTGAATTTATAAACCTATGCGTAGCAGAATTAAAATGCATATATGACATTACCTGCTGTGTAGTCATCACAGCAACTTATTACAGATACTCACATTGAGTCAGAACTTCTATTTCTAGAAGAGCAGACTGAGAAAGACTGAGAAATAAAGCCAAAATTTCTATTACCACAGATGTACAGGGACATTTTACCTCAGTTTTCCTCAGTTTGTGTACTACAGTCCTCCACGATGGCAAGATTTACCTCATCAAACATAAATGTCTACAAGGCAGACATTTATATCTGGTCTAGTCAGTGTGGACTACCTGTATAGTCAATGGTGAAAAGAAGACAGCCTGAAAGGGTGATTAATTCTATTCTAAAGCAGCTATCTGGAATAGGGCAGATGAATTGCATCCTAAAACTGCTTATTTCTCTCCACTGACTATAAAGAGAGTATACAGTGATTAACTCGGATGTACATGTCTGAAGTTAAGTGAGATGAATACCATCCTAAGTGACTTGAAGAGTTTTTCTCACCAATCTTTCCGTTGTGAAAAAATCTGTGCTTGGTTTATGTCATCAGTCCCCAGCAGAGTCAAAATCAGACACATCAGAGATAAATGGATAACAGGATCCATGTCACAAACAAGCAACAAGTACTCCTTGCTTTTACTACTAGATGGTGATATTTTGGTATGCTTTTCTAGTAGGAAAAATGTTCAATCTCTCTAAATATTCATTTAAAAAAAACCCAAAACAATCTCTAGAAATGCCTCTAGAATAATATCATCCCAGTGAAAAAGTCTGTTGAGTAACTGGTGCTCTAATTGTGCTAGAAAGAAGGCTTTGAATTACACAATTGTATTAACTTGTTATCCATCAAAAAAGATAAAAGAGCACACAGTAAAATGCATTCTTTTTAAAAAATTTTTTTAATTTGCATTTAATCTCTTGTCAGGTATTACACTCAGGCAGAGTCAGGAGAACAGAGGAAGACTGATCCTTCGTCTAAACACTACTTATTTTCATCATAATACGGTTAGGACTGAAATGCAGAACTCCAGCTATATGTGTTCAACTTCTAAAATTCAAGTGTTAAAAAAACCCTCAAAACATTTGAGAAATGGTAACTGGGTATTATCACACACTCACCTGATGTGCTCTTTTTTGTTTCTTGGAAGCAGTCAGAAAAGACTAAATACTTCCAAATTTAGTAGTGAATCACTGTTTGATAACTACAGTAAATATATTTACTTTGTGAAGGGCTGATAAGGAAAGAAATTTCCTAAGTCAGCATGAATTATATTACAGTATTATTGTGGTATTCTTGGTCTATGGTCACAAGTAAAGGTCTGTGACCAAAAAAAAGAAACAAGCCACTGTTTAAGAGCTCTTTTTTTTTCAATTGCTGTTGCCTAAAATTAAGAGATTGCAGGGTTTGTGTTTTGCCTCCTTTTAGAAGCTTCTGTGACTGGTAATAGCAAGCATAGCTTAAGACTATGATAAAACGTAGATTTACCATACAGTCCTGAACCTCACGTTTTTGCCCAAAATACAGAAATTCTCCTACCAACCTTTAGAATGAAGCATGACTGTTAGAAATTTAGAATTAAGAAGCTAGACATGCAGAGTCAGGCACAGTGGCTCTGAAGTGAGGGAGAAAGGATTGGGAATCAGATGTAATAAATCATGCACTATATTTACTTTGCAGAATGCAGGTACAGAATTGATGGTTCTCCAATGCTGTTGCACACACTGCTGACACATTAACTGATGCTGTGACTTTGCATACTCATATTCAGAAGGAATGACTTGCTGACTGTGGCTAAGGAAAAAAACTATAAAAAATACTTGTGCCTATTAGATTGCTGCAACTTTATACACAGTGTAAAGGACTCTCATCCTTGACAAATAGCAAAGGCGTAGATGTTGTGCTGGTGGGATGTCAGAGACAACTTCTGAGCATGATGTAGTATGATCTGCAGGCAGAGCATGTGTGCAGCAAGGTGCTGGGATTGCTGGTACTCCATCTAGACAGCCTCACAGTGCAACTAAAGCAGGAACACTGCAGTAGATTGAAGAAGCTGAAACTTCAGAAAGGCTCTGCAGACCTTAACCCAATGTCCAATTCATTGCTACACCTAAGACAAGTGCTCCAAAGCTCCAGTTCCTTTTTCAATGTCATAAAATGATCAAGCTGCTCTAGAGGCATCTAGACCCAACAGTCACCAGACTTTCTTTTTCAATTGAAAAACAATTAAATTTTATGAGGAAATTTTATTTAATGGAAAACAAAGATCATTTTTCTGGAAAAGTGCAAGGAACTGTACTTTGGAGACTTCACTAGAGTTATTTGGAGAGTAGCTCATCTCAAATAAACATTTGTCCAGAGTAAGAGAAAAGCATGACGGTATGGTCAGTACTGTCAAGAAACTGACTCTAAAAAAAACAATGATCATTGCTTTCATCCCAGACCAGCTGTAGAAAATTGAGCAGATGTGAAATACTAAGTGACAGAGGCAGAAATATGGGAATAAAGCTGACTAGTTTTCAAATATATGCTTTTCTAGTTTGAGCTATTTAAATCACATGTGGAATATATATTCATGGTTAAAGAAAACCAGATGAACTTGTCATAGCTAGTAGACTACAATTTGTCATTTCATGACTGTTAGGACAATTACACCTTCCAAATTAATAGCTGCCAAAACTGTGCTTAAGATAATGGTGAATGGTAGTGAGATATGTGCAGACCATGTCTTTAACAAGAGGGTAAAATTCAAAACTAGTAAATATACAGGTCAATACTGTTAAATATAGCACAGATGATTTTAGTGAGAGAGCACAAGTCCTAAATTTGGTGATAAAGGATAAACTCTAGATTAGTAACCTGGAGTCAATATTTCTGAAAACTGAAAAAAAGAGAGAGAGAGAGAGAGGCAGAAAAACTTTTATAAAGTATGGACAATATTCTAATAACAACAAAATACATATTTGTAATAAACACAAAAACCATATTTGTTTGGTCTTTTTTTGTTAAATAAAAGATGCTCAGACTGTTGCACCTCAAGTCAGAAAGCAGGGAATCATGCTTAACCATTCAGCCTTTCTGATTTTGTTTCTCACAGGAACAATCAATTCAAGAAAGCAGAGTTTTTGAGCTGTCAAGACCCACAGTGTTAACAATGGCTTGTTCTTATTCAAGCCTTTTGAGAAAAATCTTGGTAAGATGTCATTGTAGGTATTGGAGTACACTAGAGAAATCTGATTATTGTAGAGATTGATAGTTACATTATATATATCCAAATCAAATGATGCTGCAAAACCTCCAATTTTCTCCTGAGATAATGGATGACTTACTATAGTCAGCTTCAATGCAAGGTGTCACTTCAAGTGTTGTGGCTTATGAGACACTTCAGTTATTTAATAGGCTGCTCTATGAACACAGAGTCAAAGATATATGTCCTCATGATTTCTAGCCTGTCTGATCTTCTCATACTTGTTTTCAAACTTCCAGAAAAAAAACAGAAGTGAATTATTAACAGATGTTGATGTTTGTTTTGAGGGGGATGGTGCAAAATTAACTACATTAGCTAAGGTGCCATAAGTACTAAGCATCATAAATTCCATCTAAGAGGGTGTACATGATTACATCATAAGAAATTACATGGCTTCCAGTACCTGGCTTTGCCTCCTCTTCTTATTCTTTTATTGGGCAGTGGGTAGACACTGGCTTGCAAAGCCCTCTAGCTAGATTTTTTCTGTTGTTCCTTTTAGACTTTCAGGAGGTATTTTTACATTATGGTGTTCCCTGTATGCGTGTTATCTTAGTCATTATCTCACAGGACAACTGAAGGCAGCAATGTAAAAACTGCCTGAGAAATTGAAGATTACATAGTTGCACATTAAAACTAATGATGACATGTTTCTTGCAAATTATTCTACATAGCAAAACAAGTGAGCAGCATGTGCTTTATTACACATTTGTTTGTCAGAATAATTTAACTTATATCCAAGATAATAATCCTACAAGTGCTCACACAGTTAGACAGAGAAAACAAAGCTTAGGAATCTCTCCTGACAATTCTAGTCTGTAGTAGGAATAGAAGAGGTAGATATTATTTTTAAAATGGAACAAATTCTCCTTGCCTTCAAGAAGAGCTTTAGCAGACTAATAATTGAAAAAAATAAAAATTTACTATGAACTTACCAGTGTTCCTGGTGAAGAATGAGCAGATGAAATGTTTTTAACTCTTTCTACTTCTCTATTACCATGGGTTTGCTGTCTTTTGTAACGTTCCCATAGGCAATGTAAGGAATGCAGTCTGAATGAGACTTCCGTAATGTGACTGTGAAATGGCTAGAAAATCTTATTGAAAGAGAAGCTGTTGCTGTCCAGTGTTCAGGAGTAAACCAAAATATCTCTGCAGATAGGCTCTACAGGGCTTTATGCCAGGCCCATTAATAGCTTAGTTCCAAAATTATAAGACTAGAGGGTCCGTGATAGCAATGTTCAATTCTGTCGAAGGCTTCTGCAGAACAGAAAGGCATAAAGTAATAGTTCTGTGTGTTATTCAAAGAGCAGTGCAAGCCTATGAGCAATACAGCAAGCAAGTAATCATCTTACATTTGAAAAGGGATTTAAAATAAGCATGATATGCATTAGGAAGTGCATTCTAATGGTGGTAATACAGACCAGTAGTAGCATATGTTGTCCATGAAGGTCTGTGTCAGAAATGTTAAGGACCAGGTTACAAATCTGTCAAGAATGCTATGGATATAATCGATCCTGCATTGGAACAGATGGAGAGATTATGTGAATTTTCAATATCTTAAACAGGCAAATTTTCTGGGATTCTATAATGACTTTGTTATTGTGACAGCTTCTCCGTCCAAAGGAAAAATACAGACTTTAGGATAGCAAAGGTGTTCAAGACAACAACTGGGAAACCAGATTGGTCAACTGGTGAATATCATCCCATCTGCAGGTGGATGGAAAGGAAAAAGGCTCCCTGCCTTAGAAAGTGTGCATGATATTGGACTCAATATCTTAGAGCCATCCACTCGTTAGGCGTGCTTTATGATCCAAAAGTGTTGCCTCTGTGAGGTAAAACAGCCATAATCTAATGCTGGACTTGGTCTGTCCAATGAATCATGCTCCCTGAGCTTTAGCTTTGCTCAGAACAAAGTAAAATTGTCAAATACAAAGTAAGGAAAAGTTTGTTGTATAATAAATGATAACAAGTGGGAGAGATGCACAGTGTTAGCATATGAATTCGCTTCAATACAATCTATTTGCTTTTACTAGGAAGGCCATAATTTGAAAGACAGATAAACTTTTTGTTTATGCTGCTGTTGCCTTTGAACTATACAGTAGTGTAAAGCAAGTTCCCAGTTTTGAGGATAATTGCTACAAATGGGATTTGTTCATGCACAGCCTTCAGTGATTTTTTACAAGTGGTTCTTCCAAAGTCCCAGTGTCACAAGGAGATGGGTATTGTAAAGGACCACACTTTTTGCCCCATATGCTGCTAAAAGCCAGAGTGTTCTGTATGGCTGAGACACAGAAGATACAGCACAGAAAGAACATTGTAAATTTGAAGTATATCCATATTTGATTAATATAGCACTGCCATTTCCCATTTTAAAACCTTTGTGGTATATTTCCTCTGAATTATCAGTCCTAAATTGTTTGAACCAGGAGGTAGATATTGGTTCCAAACTGACTACAATTTATTCTGTCTGGAAAAACAGCAACAACAACAAAACAATGACTTGGTTGAAGAGTAACATGTTCAGAAAGCCTGAAGTGACCAATCAAAGGTTAGCAGGTTAGTGACAGAGATGAGAATGGGGCCAAATGCATTTATTTCTTTCTCACCAGATCCCAGTAAATCCCCTTGCTCTCCCCGTTGCACTAACAAATGACTTCTGAGGTACAGACACCGGTTTGAGGTGTTGATACAATCTCTGATCCCTATAGAGCAGTAAGGTACTCCTACTGCCTTTGGGCTTGGCAGTAAGCTTCAAATTCCCATTTAACCCTGGTTGAAACTATTTTGGATATTGCATCTTAATACCAATAAATTAGAACCAATAAAGAGAATTTAGTCTTTAATCAGACAAAGCGAACCTATGGAGACCTCTTCCTCAGGCTATCATGGTGGTTATAGAGGCTGAACTTTAAAAGACCAGTATAGTTTTATGACATCTGAAACCTTTGTAGTTGAGCAAGTTAATATGTAAAAGCAACCTCATTTCCTGTCACAGGACTGCAGCAGATCTCCTAATGTGTCAGGAAGGATTTTCTATTTGCACATCCTACTTCAGTCAATTAGGTAGATATATCACAGGATATTTTCACTATTTTAATCTTAGGCTGATACATAAAACTCTGTTCACCTTCATAGCTGAAGCTCACTTTTTCCCAGTTTAGTGTTCTGCTGTTGAAATTAAGCTCTTCTGTGTTCCAGGCATCAACACAAATTTGATTACAGTTAGTTTATAAAAATAAGAAGAAAGTGTCATTCACAAGCAACCATCATTTAGCCACTTTTCACCTCTTGCTTTATTTTTTTTCCTTGAACTGCTTATTATGTAAATTCTTTACCAAGTGTTGTAGAAGCCTGGTGACTAAAATGTATAGTTCAGCTCTTATGGGGGCAATCATTGAACATGCATATTTGAATTGCAGGGAACACATTACTGAGGTACCTCTTAAGTAATACAGATCCAAAGAGCTGCCAGGCATACTAGTTTACCTTTATACTACTGTTTTCTTATGAGCAAGAGAACTCAGATTCTCCTCTTGTCAACATGTTTCCTTTGGCAATTAATTGAATGATGCTTAAAGAAAGAGTTAGAAATCCTTGAGCTCTTTGGCTGTGAAATGGAACCTGAAAAAAATTTTAAAAGGTTTTGTGGTTTATATCTTTGAGGAGAAAAGAATTTGAATGCTGGACAGTTTCATAGTGATGCCTGATTTTTTGAATTCAACTTATTAATTGCCTGCTTGAGATAATTAAAGCATTTGTGCTCAAAATAATTGGTGTCATTGAAAATAAAGGATTTAACCTTGGCAGTAGATTCAATCTGTCTGCTCCAATTCATTCCTGTGATGACAAGAGAAATCATGGTGTGTGGGTTTTTTTCTCTCTCTCTTAAGCTTGCTAATAATTAGTTTAAACATTCAACAGATCAGCTGGGTAATGGATATGTATAGTCCCTCATTGTTCTTCTTTATATGGCAGGACTAGAAGTGACAGTCTCTTCGAGGACAGGGGTAGTCATGGTACTGCATTGCAAGAGAATGAAAATGAGAGATGATTTATATAATCTGATCACATTTTTGTTAAATTTGAATACTATAGATTTAAAATCTAAGCTGGGTCTTTTTAGAACTTGGTTCCACAGAACATGAGATGGAAAGAAAATAAAAAAAGGTGGACCAGTGATCTGAACTTCAATCTGGAGGGGCTTTTTGAGAATCAGCTGTAGGTTTTTTCATGTCACAGAATGGTTGAGGTTGGAAGGGAACTCAAGAAGTCATCTGTTCCAGCTGGACAGATGTATCTGTTGTGATACAGAACAGCTGATTCAGAACTAGATGCCATACGAAGATTTTACCGGCAGGATTTCCATGGATCATGGATGAAAGTCCAGAACCTGATGTTAAGAATTTATTGTCCCTGGGGGAATATTTAGCCCTCGCAAAAATAAAAACATGAATTTGTCTAGTATTAAGCAGTGGAAGCAGGGCAGGGAGGGAAATTTTCAGATCTCACAGCTATCTTGCCTGAGGATCCAGCTGGATGATAATTTCTTTTTCCTTATTCTTCTTATCCCCTTTTTTTTCTTTTAAGGAACTTTGAAGTCCATCCTTTCCAAGATGTATGCAATATCTTATCTAGTAGAGGAGGACATGCAGTAAGGGGATAAGAAGCCTTCCTTTACACGAGGAAAGTATTAGAGCAATTATATAAGGTTTTGTGACATGAATGTTTATCCAAAAGCAGGAAGACTTTGTTTCAGTTCCTTTTTTAATGCCTGAAGCTGATTCAAATATCTCTAAAATTGATAGAGCTTTTGCATAAAGCGTTATCCAATGCCCAAAATTTGAAAAATAATGTTTTCTCCTCCTTCTGATATTCTTTCACCATGGAAAAAAAGGAAACAGTTAAAATTCATTGGGCATTCATTAGAGGTTCATTAGAAGAACATTTGGTGAAATCAATATTTCTGAAATTCCTGATATCTCATTTGGGGGTTCTGGTTTCCACACATTTTCTTTTGGATTACTTATGCCTTTTGTATGGAATAGGAATTCAAAATAGCTGATGATCTGTCCTTTGATCTTCTCCTTTGCTACAACTACATGCTTACATTTGGCTTTTGAAAAATTCACATTACTTGGGACTTGAATATAAGCTGAAAATAGCCAGCAGTCCCGACAACTTTTCCTTCATGAAAATAAGGACATAACATAACATAATATAAAAACTCCAAGTTCCCTCTAGTTGAAGCTGGGGCTTTCCAGGAGCTGTGTTGTAGAGAGAGGCATTTGGTGGCGCCATCTCTGAAGCTCTGCTTTGTCACTTGCTTTTCCCCCTCTCCAGTGAGGTCACACCCTCCTCTAGTCCTGTACCTTCACTGACTCAAAAGGCACATTGGGACCTGGGTCTCTGACGAAGATTTTCAGTGAGAAGAAAAATTCTTTCTTGTTCTTTGTTCAATAAATCAAGAAAGACTGATGTGGTCCTGAGTAAGTCTCTCAGCACTGGCGAGGACACACCTCGAATCCTGTGTTGGGTTTTGGGCCCCTCACTGCAACAAAGACATTGAGGCACTGGACCATGTCTAGAGAAGGGCGACAAAGCTGGGGAAGGGTCTGGAGCATAACTATTACGAAGAGCAGCTGAGGGAAGTTCCTTATTGCTCTCTACAACCTCCTGAAAGGAGGGTATAGTAGGTGGGAGTTGGTCTCTTCTCCCAGGCAACCAGTGACAGGAGGAGAGGAAATGGCCTCAAGCTCAAATACACCAGGGGAGGTTTAGATTGGAGATTAGTAAAAAATTTCTCCACTGAAAAGGTTGTGAGACATTGGAACGGGCTGCCCATGGAAGTGGTGGTATCACCATCCTAGGAGCACATGTGTGAGTGTAGCACCTGGGGACACAGTTTAGTGGTGAACACGGCAGTTCTGGGTAACAGGAGAACTTCATCTTAGAGGTATTATGCTAATATGGCATATATGTAAGAAAAACCTCCTTCAATGAAGAACATATCCCCATCTTTATACAGTGAAATACATCTCCCATATCCTTTCACTCTATAATGAATAATCATGCAGTTGCACCAGCAGTCTTTAGGGAATACTGTATTGTCATCTTTCATTTTGTAAGTACTGATTAGCCTTGTACCTAAACCATAGCAGACCATAATTAGTCCAACCTGTGGGACTCCTATTTGCAAACAGACATAGAAGATCCCTGATGGACACGTGCATTTCCCCTTTGCTTCCTGAAAAGTAGGAAGGGTTTTTGTCTCCTTAGGTGGGACACCCTTTATTTTGATCCCTCAAGATTCCTGATATCATAACAGCTCAGCTGATATGCTCCAGCTATTGTCTCCATCCGTCTCGACCATTATTCTTAATAGTCATTGCAGCTGAATGATAGCAAGCAATTTTCAGTGCCAATTTCCAAATATTAAAGAGTCAAAATAAGAGTTGCATTGGCAAGACTGAAAGAAATAAAAAAACAAAATAAGAAAATAAATAAAATAAAAATTAAAAGGAAGGCGAGGAGTGAGAAAGCAAGGGACATGGAAAGGCAAAGGCAAAAGGAAAAAGAGAGGGAAAGAGAGAGGAAAGAAAGGACATTTCTAAGAAGTAGAATACTTTAGTGTGAAGATAAATGTTTGCATGATTTCACCCACTAAGTCTTGGAAATCTCAGCCATGAGTGTTCACTAAGTTCCTTTTAGCTGTGTGTCTATCTTCATACAAAGACACATGCATGTTGTGTAGAACCCAGGACAATATCCCATTTTCTAGAAAATCTACTGTAAGTGGAAACATACATAGGAAAGAGAATAAATGGGTTTAAATTACTTTGGGGGTTAGAAGGGAAAAGGTCATAAACTCAATTTAGTCTTACAAATGCAAAAAAAAACCCCAACATTTTAGAGCTTCATTTATCCTCTGAATTCATGAGATCTGCCCAGACTCATTAGACTGAAGCAGTAGAACAGGAGTTAGGTGATATGTCACTATTCTTTCAACAAGACGATGGTACAAGCCAAGTAAAGCAGATAGAAATACATTATTTAAAGTGAAGGAATTATCCTCTTTGCCTATTGCTTAGCATAATATAGATTTTAAAAAATCTTTTAAAGCTTATATGTCTGTAAAGCCAGTTCTCACTAATCTCCATCAATGTCAGCTCCCATTCAAAAAAATCATGCAGTTCATATTCAAATTCACACATATACAAATTCACATATATACATGTGTATATGCACATACACATTTATACATATACATATGTATGCATACGCAAAATTGTACAGTGACCCATCCCACCCTCCTGCACCATCGAGAAATATTTGGTAGTATAATATTTGTATTATTGTTAAGGATTCTTTTCTTCAGAATACATTTTAAGGATACATTTCTGCATCTTCGCTGAATGCTTTCAATTTTCCTTTCAATGGCATTTTTAAGGGACTAAGATGATAGAATAATAGGAAAAGAAAATGTGTCTTTCTCCTTTTTCCGAAGTTAATTCATACCCATGGAATGTGCCAGATTTTAATGCTACAAAACTAAGTCCTCTTATGCTCTATATGGGCTACATTTGCAATCTTAGCACCCAGTGTGTGAAGTGCTCTTCCTGAGAAGCTTAATTGTGCCCAAGAATGACCATGACCAGCATTAGGGACAAGAGAGTACTTGAACCGCAGCCAGCTTCTTGGGAACTGGGATTTTGATGTCATCAGAAATGATATGTCTTCATGAGAAAGAGCTGGTATTTTCAAATCAGAAGAAATGGCTGGATTGTCTACATTGCCACACAAAACTGAAATTCTTAAGCATTTCTTGCCACCTGAATCTCATTTGAGCATTTGACATCCTCTAACAGTTATTTGATTTGTTTGGTAATGTGGTTAATATTAACAATGCCCTCCTGATTACTATAGATTTGTGGAAATTGCAGGACATGGTGGCCTGAGGCATTCCTAGAGCACCTCTAAAAAGGACATCCTGGATAGGAGTTTGTGCTAACACAGCAAGAGCAAAAGGCCTTTTACCATCTTAATATTTCATTAAGCCCTAGCTAATGGGCAGTGTTAAACACACAGAACAGAGCTTTGCACATGGTACATTTGTTTACCCCAAAGAGTACCATCCTGATTTAGGCCAAGGACAGGGTTAATTTTTTGCAATAGTTGGGAGGGGCTGTGGTCAAGATCCAGATATTATTTGATATCACTTCAAGCCATTGCTGGGAGTGGGGGAAGGGACTCTTTGGTTTCCAAGAAGAATGTGGTTTCTGGTCCAGAAAAAAATGCTGCTGCTGTCTTGTTGTGGCAGATTGGGCTTAGCGAACATTTTGCATGTAAATCACCCTCTCTTTTGCACACTTTTGTTATTAAAATCATTGCTGTTACAGTGTGTTTTCTTATCTTATTGCTGCTTCCAATAAAATGTTCTTATCTCAACCTGTGATCTTTGCCTTTTGTGCCTCCAATTCTCCTCTCTGGCCACCTGAGAGGGGCCAAGGAGCAGGGAGGGTGCACAACAGTGGGGAAGGGGAGCAAGCGAGCAGCAGTGTGGTTTGGGGAGTCTCAGTGGGAGAACTAAATTGGGGAGGACCACTCCTAAACCATGGCATAAGCCTTCTCAGCCAAAGTAGATCACATGAAAAGAAGTCTTACATCCAGCCAAGCCTGAATTCAAACTGGAAAACAATGACACTCATAAAAATTGAAATAAAGACAAGATGTTTTGAATTATTTACTTTTGAATCTTAGATTGAATTAAAATTACAACGTGGATATAAAAGAATGCATTCCAATTTCAGATCGTTGTCCCAAACTGTCATAATACTCTGCTTTCAATCTGTAAACATCACTCCGTTTTACTTGGAGTTGCTAGAGGGAAAAATAACAAGAGTTTCTCAGACTTTAACAGGTTTTTTTCATTTAACACCTAGTTAGAGTCAAAATATTAGTGTCAGAAGATAGTGCTTATGAACACCTATGGTATTTTTATCCATATCTATTGACTATCATAGTATTTGGTGTGAGAGAACGAAGCAAATATATTCAGATGTATGAAAGTACGTGTGTACATATATCTGATTTTGCACTGCCCAGAAAATACCCAGCACAAGCCCTCATCAGCTGAAACAGATATATAGGAGATGACTGAGGGAAAATTCAACGTTGCAGGAAAGACCATTGATGTCTCTTACGGTAAAAGCTCCATCTCGATAGAGAACCATATTCCAGCAAGATCAATATCAGGAAAAATTTAAAGGAATATTTTCAGAGAAAAAGTAAATATGGCTTTTTTCTAAAATTGCCAAATTGTTTCTAGACAGCAGTATAGAAGGATATGCTAATAATCTACGTACAGCTGGGTCAGACCGTTACAATCTTGAGAAGTTTTAGTCATTGGAGACATACTATCAATGCAAATTTCTTGCCTTTTTTTCTTTGCATATGCAATTTTTTTTCTTTTTAAGTCAGGAACAAAATATTTTAGCTGTTGGAATAGAAAGCAGGATTATAAAGGTGGCCAGAACAATACATAAGTAAAGAAAACGGAGTGCGGAGGAGCTCAGCAGCTTCCAGCTCTCACTGTAAAAGCTAACTGGAGCATTGTTCCTAAATAAAAGGAGACATAGCTGAATCTTTGGTCAAGAGAGGAAACAATGACTACCATCCTCCTTCCTTATTCTAATTCAGCTCTTCTGGCTATTCTCAGGATGGTATGGCATTCTGTTCCTTCTGTCCTTTCCCTTCCTGTCACAGGGATTCATATGTGATTTTACTGTCTCCACAGTGCTCTGTCGCCATGAAGAGCAGACTAGCAATTAATCCATATTAGAAGTCAGTAGAAAACTATAGATCAAGTTTGGTACATAGGACTCTTTAAAGAACACTGAAACTCCTATCATTGCCTGAAATGTAAGACAGGGCACTGTTCTCAGAAGTGTTAGACATAAGTAGCTCCACAGACAGGACCAAAATGCACAGCCATGATTTGAGGGTTTAGAAATTTAAATCTACCAGTTTCATATGTATATTACTGGTTATGCATGTGACTGTGTGTACATGCCCATGACATATGTGGACAAAACTCTTCTCCCAGGTTCTAGAAACAATTTTCTTTCAGATGGTGTCATGCCTTATCTGATAACCACACTGTTTAAAAGGGGCATCCAAAATTCCTGTTCATGGCATCTGTCTGGAAAGCAGTTTACTTTGTGATATGGCTATATCTGCAAAAGTACTGATCATATTACCGCACCCATTGCCATTTTTCATGCATACTTCCTTGTGATAGATAGGCATCCTTGCCAGGCTAAGCAGGCATGTGACAAATCCTAAAGAGACATGACACTAGTGTCTTATGTCATTGCACTAACCTAGGGTTTAACTGGTGCAGAAAGGGTTCTGCCAACCTGCAACCATAAGCTGAATTTCATCTACTAATTACTGTATTTATATCTTTCTTCAGTTATGAATTTTCATATGCATAATCTGCAGAAAACCAAACCACACAAACCCCAGGAATACCTAACCAAGATCTAAAAAAACCTTGTTTGACGAAAGTGTTAATTATGCACTTAAGAACATAACACAAAGAGGAATTTAGTTCAGGAAACTCTCTCTCTCCATATCTGCTCTGTTTCCATGTGGTTTATTTCCCATGGAGGTTATGAGAAGATGTATTTTCAGAGGACAGTACTTTAAAATGTGGCAGCAGTGTGTATTGTTGTGTGTCATATAAAAAGGAATTATACATTTATTCTCTCTGACACCTCTTGCAAAAAGCTGAGACCTGTCTTTTCACTCCTCTAAATCTGTACTTGCATTTCTGTGCTTCCAAATACATTGATGGTGCAAATCAGAGAATTTGCAGCCCAAATGATCTAATTTATAGTTGCCATCAAGTACCTTGCAGATTTTCTTGTGACCACTAAAATGGAGGCATAAAGGAAGAACATTCTTTCAAAAATTCATTTCTTATATACGCTGTCAAGAAATACCAGGTGAAGGGGAGAAAATAAGGGCTACAAAATAAAATACAAGGAGAGGTGCAGTATAGATCTGTAAAACACATCAACATATTATGAATGTTTTTGTGAGGTGCTTTTTATCTCACTCCTTTGCACTTCTGCTTTTCCTTTCTATGAAAAGAAATCTCAGGTCCCATCACTCTGAAAGCTAGTGCTTTATCAAGGTCTCTGGTAAAGTTCTATACAAGCTTTTGTGGACTTTTGGTCTCAAAATATTGTGGCAAATGACAGCACTCAATTAAAATACAGCTTGGAATAAGAATTTGTATCTCTTTTGTAATATATTGCTTAATAATCAGTTATGGGGTGCTGGCACACTGTGTTTGAGACTTTAAACTTTTTTTTTTTTTTAATAAAAAAGTAGAACTTGATCCAAATAAGCAAAAAAAAAATGTTGTCGCTCACAATATATATGTATTTATGTATTACAGATCTTGCTGAAAGGTCTAGAAATTCCTTTCGGCACACAGTACTTGCATGAGTGATGGGGTGTTTTGTCCTTTCTGCTGCTTATTTTTTCTTCTTTTTCCTTGGCTTTGATTCTGAGGACAGCATGCTCTTTTCATCTTGCTAGAGATATGGCTCTGCATAAATCTCTCAGGAGATCTCACTCTACCCAAGCAATTTTATGGTAAAAAAAGGAATGCTTCCTTATGTCTGTATAATTTCAGTTGTGTAAATCAGTGCATTGACCTTAAAGCCATCCTGACTTTACTGTGGATCCGCCTTGTTCACAAAGTTTGGCTTGTGAATTATAGTAGCCGTAATATCCTTTGCCTCCATGTTATGCACCAGTAGATTGCATTTTCTCAGTAAGTGTTTGAAAAACATAAAGGTTTTATTTTTATTGTACAGAAACAGTTTTTGAGAGGGGAAAAGAGAATAAATACAAAGGAGAAAGAAAAAAGAGAAAAAAAGAAGTGAGGAAGAGAGAAAACTGAGACTTGATGTTAAATATTTCCTTGGTGACCTGAATGAAGATAATGGTATCCGGTTTGTAAGTATCAAGCAGTTTTGCCATTAAGCTGAGAAGAAGCCAGCTAAAGTATAAAATATGGCTATAAAGCTTCACATAAACTACAGAAATGACAAAATAAAATATCTGTATATGCTAATTATATGGTGTAGACCTAGTTTTGCATTTCCATAAATCTTTCTCTTGAATTGTTATATTGGCTAGTAATTAAGAGACTTATGACAAATTACTTGATTTATATTCTCAGCCAGGTCTGGACCTTACTATGTACTGATTTCAGCAGGGACGCTTTAAGAGACACACAGGAGTATGCCATACTTTACTGAATGAACCTGCAAAGGTTTTTTTGTGCTGTCAGATGCTTCTGGAGTGTCCATGGATTTTATGAGGATATATGAACCTTTCAGTTGTGGAAGAATTTTGTTTAAAACTTAGGCTTACAATCTTGAAAAGAGAGCAAGACTGTGTCATCACATACCTAGATATAGCTAGAATATATTGAGTATTAATTTTTGTTTTTAAATCTCAAATTAAATCACATATTGTATATATAAAATTCAAATTTCATTAGCTCTCCAGAGGGAAATCACTTCCTATGAATCCAGTTCTTGAATATAATTTCTTTTTAGCCAATTATAGAACATCAAAGAAATGCATGGAATTTTTTGTAGATGGTCTGGTTTGCATAAACTTCGTTTGTTCATTGCAGAGAATATCTAGGATCACCATTCCAAAGATGACAGAAAAAGGTTGAAAACTTGATTTACAAACTTTTAACAAAATATTCTTTCCAAACAAAGAGAGGAAAAACATTTTGAAACTCAGTTACTGGTTTGGTGCTTTTTGATGCTTCCGCGTTTATTTTTTTTTATTTTTTAAGTGGGCTAATTCATTTTGGCTACATCAATTCAGTGTATATTTTGTAATCTTTATGCCAATGGGGTCTTACAAATTGTTAAGAGGTTAGCAGCACAGGTCAAAACACTTCTCTTTTACCTCATCTAAGGTAATCCATTTCTAGATCTTATACAAAATTAAGCATTACAGCTAGTCTAAGATGTTTAGAAGTGTGAGGCATAAAAAAGAACAAAAATCCTTAGATAACTGATAATTTTACTCCATGCCCAGGTTCTTTGCCATGAAAAGTAAATAATGAATTCTTCATTCTGAGCTATATAACACATTTTTGTAAGGAAACCAGAGCTTAGACCTTAATAATATCTGGAGGATTTGAAGGACATTTAAGTATGATACGTAGTGTTACCTGCTACAAAGAATATTATCCAAACATTATGAATGTAAGTGCTGTGTTCACAGATAAGGAGGGTAGTTTTAATTCTATTTTAAGAGCCACACAAATATGTGTCAGACATTATACTTATTGCCACAGGCTGGAAGGTTGCAGGAGAGCAAAATGTTTATGGATTAATAATCTCTTGTGGCCACAGGTGTCCAAAAGGGTTTCTTCTCTTCATTAAAAAAAACCAAAACACAAACAAATAAAAAAACCCCACACAACAAACAAACAAACAAACAAAAACAAAACCAAAAAAACAAAAAAACCCAACCAAACAGAAAAAACAACAGAGAGAGAGAGAAGTGTGACAGGTTAAAAATGGGCAAGTCACACTTCAGTGTAGAGCTTCTAGCAAGGAACTGAGAGTGAACCCTAGAAAAACTCTCATCCCACTACTGTAAATACTGCTTTGCAGCAGTGAAATCTTAATTAGTATTTTTCTTCCATTTAACTGCTCCAGTGGGTAAGAGATGCCTTGTACCAATTTTTATCTTTTCACTCCCCATCTCTCTCCCCTACCCTTTTTTTCTTTAATTTCTCTACCTAAGATTTCCAGGGGGAATGGTGTCTATAAATTAAACTAACTGGCCACAGTGTTATATGATTATTGTCTAAGTGGAACAGATTTATCATCTTCTGTTTTTCATTTCCTGTTCCAAGATTTCTGTTAAATACATATTACTCATGAATGACAAAAGGACTAACAACAAGAGAGGCTATTTCCCAGGGGGAGTAGGTACATTTGAAGTGTGTTTATTATCGAGCTAATGCTCTTCACCAATAACCAATTGCGCATTCTATTAGATTTTGTGCTCTGCTTTCTAAAAACTGTATATATTAGCAGGTGGGGTTACATGTGTTAATCCGCTGAGACCAATGAAAGCTACTGCCTCTCTTAACACTTCAGAACATTGTAATTCTTCACCCTAGACTCTCATCACCTCTCCTATCCTGGTCTCACACTACTGTGTTGGCTTGGAGGAGAATGCCAAGTAGAAGCGTCCAGAAGTACAGTTCCCTGTATTGTAAATGTAAATCAGAGATCCATGGAGAATTTTAGCCCTCATAAAATCTCACTTTAAGGCGCCCTGGGTTGAATTAATCGTTATTAGTGGATTGCAGTCTGCTTTAATTAATATAGTCCATTAACATATAATAAAAATTCAGAAATGTAACTGAAAATTGTCAAAAGAATCTGACTGATAATAAAAGATCTATGCCCAGGTGATAGTTTCTGTTTTAAACACATAAGAACAACATTAAATATCACCTACATCACGTATGCTTTCATCTGGAAGAAACCCCAGTGAGCACTGCACACAGTTACCACTAAACTTCCTTCTCTTCCCGGCTCCGTTCCTCTGGGTTGTAGAAGTTGCTCTGCGATTTTTGAGCAGAACATGAGGATCCTTCCCATGATAGTCCTTGACTATCTGATATTATTCTTTCTTCTTTTAATTTGCCTCATTCTGAAATACAAATGGCATAGTTTGACAGTGAGTGCAACAACATGGGAGCACTCTGTGTGTAAGCACCATGTTTGGCTATTTGTGGTGTCCTCTGATTACAGACTCTTGTAAATGAAAATGATGTGCCTCTTTTTCACCTGTCACAAAACCATATCTCAGGAAATACATAGCCCAGACTAAGGGGGAGGCCAGGGATTTCTGCATTCTGTTCTTGTCTCTTCTATTTGCTGAATTCTGTGTGTTTCAGTTGTCGCTTGCATAAAACGGAGCACTGAAATTTAAGGTACATCACAGTTGCTGTTGTGGCTGTGGGGACATACTTGCCCTAAATTTAAACTGACCGTGGCAAAACAGATGCTCAAGCACTTTCCTTATTTTCAGTCTGAAGTCTGCTGCTGTGTTGTATGCTACAGCAGTTAAACCATATATAATACCTCAGATAAAACCTAACATTCAGATTCCTTCAGGAGCTGCACTCACATCAGGTGTTACCAGTTACCAACATCAGACACTGAACTAAGACAATAAATTTCAAACCTTTTCTGGGGTTTCTCAGGCTCCCTGGACTTTCAACTGAGATGAACAGACAGATTCAGCAGTAACTAAATAAAAAATTACTTCCAAATCTGACAGCAGTCAAACTCTTAGATACTCTGAGTTTTAGTCCTTGTGCTGAATAAAACAGAGCCAAGAGATGACCACTGGCTCTCAGACAAGTTAGCACCAGCTGCCTCGTAATCTGTGCTTTTAGTGCTGGTCCATCCCAGCTAGTTGGAGCAGCCCAAAACTGATCAAGAGTTGGGTGCTAGCTCAGCTCACAGTGAAACAGTTTGGGTCCAGCACTCAACCTGGCTGACTTTTCTTTAACAGCACTTTTTTCATCAAATTATTAATGCATCCAGGTCTAATCATCCCACCTTCTCTCAGACACTTGACCTGAAGGACCAAAGTTGTCATGTTTGACTAGATTCTCTTCACACTCAATGAGAGAAAAACATGTCTGAAAGGCAATTCATCCCAGCTAAGGACTTAAGACAGTGTCATGAGTCTAAAGTTTGGTAAAATGAATCCATTTCCTTTTGCTCTCAATTGTGTCTGGAGGAGCCAAAAAAGCCTCCCTCTTTCAATAATGTGGCAGGATTTAGTCACCTAAATTCTTTTTTATTGACCTAAACTTCACACAATGTGACTACCAATCCTCCTTTCCCTTTAATGGGGGTTTTAGTCAAATGTTTAAAAAAAATATTAGTTATCAAGTAAAAGCAGTCTTTCAGTTCTCTTATTGAAATCTGTATTTTCAAAAGCATTTTGCCAAATAGTTTCCCACAATTTGTCACTTACATTTAATCACGACTTTGAACATTAGGCTTAAAAGACTTTCATCTGAACATCCCCAAGTATCTGGATTCTTCCAAGGTTGGATCAAAGTTTATTAATAGGCATTATAGAAATGTAGGGAATAATATGATATTGAGAAGGGAGGACAGGTGTAACACCAATAAACCTTCCTACAGCTCAGTAGATGGGAAAGTTTGGCTTGCTGGTTTGTGTGGTTTTTAAATTTACAGGAAAAAGCAAGCTATTCTTTTGCTGTGGAATCAAGTTCCCAGAAAATAAGGACCAAATTAGTCTTATAAGTAATGGATTACAATGTCCCTGCTTACTATAATCTTATCTCTTTAACCACTTGCACAGTAATTGTTCGACAAAAGACTGACACTCTTTTCTGTTTCCTGGTTGTGATCCTGCAGGATTGCAGTCATTAAAGAATCATCAAGCAGAAGAAGTGTAAAGTCTTTGTTGCCCATTTTTCAAGAACCTTTATTAAGGTTTCTCTTTTTTCATTTGCTTGCAGCACACAATTTCTCCAGTAACGATGTGCTGGTACTTGATTTTCTTTCTGCTCAACAACAGGCTCAATTAATTTTTTTAAAATGCTTTTTGAATTTAATTTTCTTCTCCTGGATTAGCAAGTCAGACTGAGCAGAGCTAGAGAACAACTGTATATTCTTTTTCCACAATATTCTTGTATTTAAATTCTTGATTTTAGAGGTTTCATCTTTACAGGACGTGAAGTTCTGGACAAGAAAAATATTCTTAGTATTTGGAATTGAGTCAAACTAGATAATGTTGAATACTTTAAAAAAATAATTTCAAGTAAAAACTTTGATCTCAAGCTAAAAAATTCTCTTTCCAGATGCTCTGAGTTGTTTATATCAAAAGGAAAATATTATTGTCCATGCCCCATGAAACACACTCTTAACATGTCCATTTTTATAATGAAACATATTCTTAACTGCACCTAATTAAAACTGAATCTACTTGTAGAGATTTTGAACATTTTAAATGGCTTTCTTAATAAACAAACAAACATATATACATTTTGTTTGCAGTGTGCTTCAGTTGATTTTTGATCACCCAGAGAAGAGAAAACCTGCATATTAGGTCCTGTTCATTCAGGGAGAGTCTAAAGTCTTTATCTATCTATCTATCTATCTATCTATCTATCTATCTATCTATCTATCTCAGAAGAGTGTTAATGTGTGTAACTCTCACATTAAGAGAGATGGTGAAGTAAGGGTCCTGAACCCTTTGGTTCATGTACCCTTCCAGCTGGAGGCAGATATGCCTCACTGGGATATAAGTCCTGGAATCAGAAGAAGACCAGGGAGGGAGAAGTTGTGCCTATACGGGGCAGACATAAAGTCGCAGAATGAGTATGCATTTCACAGTAGGTAGCTGAGAGAGAGAGAGAGAGAGGAAGGAAGGAAGGAAGGAAGGAAGGAAGGAAGGAAGGAAGGAAGGAAGGAAGGAAGGAAGGAATATCTAGAGCTCTAGAGCTTTCCTCTTTCCTCTTACTCTAGCTCCCAAGTGAGTATTAAGACCTTTCTTGTCTACCCACAGTCATGTCCTGCAATGCTTGCTTTTCTGATGTTAATGTCTATTTTTGATTGGAGAAATGGCATATGCAGTCCTATAGCATCCTCAATGTTTGAAGCAAGTCTGAACCCAAATGGCTCTGTGAGTCAAAGCCCTCACTAATGGCAGGCTGTTACTCAATGTGAGCTTTAGCTGAGACTACATCAGCAGCAGGTTAGAAACCATGGTGCTCTCAGCTGGAACAGTCATAGAGATGAAACCTTGCCATCCCATTAACCAGCACTTTCTCAACACTAAAAGAGTCAGCAACTCAAGATAGAGTCTGCCTAAGAGTTCATGCAGAAACTCAGCATGAATAGATACAGGCTTCCCTACAAAAAGGGGATATTCATAATTTTGGAACTGATCTCAAGGACTAATCCTACACTTCAGCTGAATGTATGGAAGAAGGAACTGCTGATTGATGAAGGATTAGTGCAACTGTCATACAGAAGCATAAATGTCACATGATGGGAAGTGTGGGTGGCTAACTCTGTGCACTATTGTTAGGCATCTTCAATTATCAGGTTATTCTTCCCCAGGAGCAGGACTTGCCTTTTCTCTTTGTCAAACTTCACAAAGTTCCTGCCTGCTCTTTCTCCAGCCTATTGAGGTGTCTTTAAAACACCACTCCGAAAGACAGAAAAACTGCCTGCTGTATAAACCACTCTTCCAAATTTCTGTTGCCTGTAAACTTGCTAAAGGTACACTCAGTCCTATTTTTCACTGTATCACATAATCTGTGAGGTCTCTGTGTTTTCCTGGGAGCTGAACAAAAAGAACTTTTGTTATGCAGAAATAAATCGCTGTTTGAATGACCTCTTATGGAGTTGAGTTGTAAAAAGTATGCACAATCCCGTTTGAAAGAGCAAAAATCTCCATGGAGGTTTTAATAAAAATTAGTAAACCTGCGTATGTGCAGATTGAACTGAAATGCTCCCACAGACTTTGTTAAAGCCCTTGATGGAGCGAATTTTCATGCTCTGGACCCTAATACTGCAATTAGACTTGGCTGTACAGACAGGAGTGACATTCACCTTCATTTTGCTTGAGGGGACAATGGAGAATTGCACAGTTCATTGTCATTTTTTATTAAAACAGATAAGAATGGACTCTAGGTTGTGACCCTTGTATTCAGCGAGACCTCCAGAAATCACTCAGCTGCAGAGATAACAATCAAGAGCACCCTCGAGGCTGTGTGTGCTCTATATCAAGAGAACCAAAGAACCCAGTGAAAATGCTACATGAATATTTTCCCTGGCTTCGTCCAAATGTTATTACTCTATGTACCTGTCTTGTAAGATCAGCTCTGTAAGTTTTGCAAGTAAAGTGGAACCTGAACATCTTGTTTTAATGCTGGTAACAATAATAAATAATAGAAACATAATAGTACTAGGCTGTGAAATTTCCTTCACAAATGTAGTGAGTGTACAGACTTATCAAAGAATAAGTATTAAGAAATACTGAAAATATTCATTACTAAGTAAAAATAATCTCATTATTTGTCATGTCTTTTCCAAAAGACAAGTTGTTCCACTTACTTATCTTCATTTACTTATCTTTAAGTAAATATCTACAGCCTGTAGTTTAAGATATTAACTACAACTACATTTTAATCTGAGCAGTCCAGTCTGAGCAGAGTCATTATTTGGGCAGTTGTCTTAGTGATAGACGTGAACTGTAAGTGTCCATGAGGTCAATGCCACTACGTGGCATTTTTGGGTGCAGCAGTTAGACAATGAAGGACCTAAGTACACTTCAGGCTTAAGGTCTTCATGGTCTGCCCTGCAAAAATCTTGAACTCCAGGAAAAAAATTGGAAGCAGTGAATAATGAAAATTACTTTCTTGTTCCTCCAGATGATTAAGAAAATTGAGAGATTCTCCTTCCACTAGGGAATTAGCTTTCCCTGATTAAAACAAACAAACAAAAATCTGTGGATTTTGTTTTTGTGGTTTTGTTGTGGAGTTTTCTTTTGTTCTAGTAGCTGTTTCTCAGTTGCCCTTCCAATTGCCTTCTCAAATACTGACTTTGAGATTTCTTCCATATATCCTGTGTACGTTGATTTGCACATGGGAGATGAATGCTCTATAAAATGCTTAGTATCTGCTCTGCAGTGAAGCGAAGTTGAGCAGCTGCATTAGAGACTCCTCGTCTTTCATCTTTCTCTGCCACCTTCCTTTCCTCACCTCTCAAACCATTACATCCTCTCTGGTCTCCTTCTCTCTGCATATACTTGTTATTGTTCCAGCTGCTCCGGCCCCCCCAGCTCCAGTACGGAGTTCCAGTGAGGTAGTGAGCTCCCTCAGCCCGTTTGGGTTAGCAGAGAGACAGAGCTCCCTGGGGTGCTGACTCAGTACGGCAGAGCAGGGACTGCTTTGCACAAGCATTTAAACAGTGCTGACGGCAGCTGAAAAAAAATCTGCATGAAAATTACACAATCCATGAAATTTATTACACCTGCAGTTTGCTACTTGAGTTCCTAATTTGCATGCGATATTTTGCCTTCAAGTGACACAATATTTAAACACATCTACTTCTACATGTAAAACTCCATTCTGATCTAGTTGAGATAACTTTCCACTACCTATAGTACAAGACTATATGTCACATGTTAGTATTTTTGTACTTTATTTGTTCTTTTAAATTGGTTGTGGAAAGATCTTACAGCTTCCCAAATCTGTTGTTTTTCAGAACATTTGCATTAGAAAATTCTTCAGAACCCTTACTTCCTAAATCTTTCTTCTTTGTTGCTTTGATTTACAGCTTCCAAGTAATTTGCAGAATGCACTTTGTAATTAAGTGCATTCTTACCCACGTATGCAAATTCTAATGAATACTTGTCATGATTCTACAATTTTTAATAACATTACTGCTGCTATGCTGAGAATTCTTGAAGATCAGACCAATTTTTAATAGGTCAGTGTTCTTTTTATAATTACCTGACTCATTTATTTTGTTTGCCTTTTCATGAATATTATTTGTTTGCTTTATTTGATGGTGTTAGCAACAGAGAAAATTAAACATCTCTACAGGTTTGGTGCAGAAAATAGTTGCAAATATTAACCTCTACTACAATTTTAACCTCTACCGTAGATATTTCATAAGAGGTGTGAATATTTCTTTCTCTTCAATGTGCAGGGAAATTTTATAAAAGAGTAAAGAAAATAGTTCAGCTTCTTACTTTTTCTATAACTATAAATGCCAGTAGCAAAAATGCTATGCTAGAAACAGCAAAATCTTTCAAATATTGATTGCATGGTTTGCATACAGTCCTATTTGAATACATTCCTATTTGAATCTTAATCCAAGGCCTCTGTTTATTTATGAAAAAAAATCTCAGTTGCCTTTAACTCAGTCACAAATCAAAATTGAAACACATCTAATCAAAATCATATAAATTGATCCAGAATTAAGATCATTCAGTCATTTAGTCTGTCTTCCTTCCTCACAGGTGGGATTAGCTATACCTAAAATTTTTGTCCCATCTGCTTTTGGAAAATCTTCCTAGAGCTTCCTTGGTGTTGTGTTCCACTATTTACCTATCCTGGCATTTAGAAATCTTTTCCTAAACTCTAACCTATATCTCCCTAGCTACAATTGAAACCCTTTTTTTTTTTGGCTTTTCTTGTATTTGAAGACTATTATCAGGTCTCCCATTGTATTCTTTCAGCAGAAACAAATAAGTTCAGTCTTTCACTGCAGAAAATGTGATTTTAGCTGTCTTATCATTCATTCTGGCCCTTGTCCCCTCCTCCCAGTTGCTTTTTGGCTGGTTCATATCTTTCCTGAGTGCCATGTGTTCCAGTACACATAAGTTCTCAATTTAGAACTTTGAGCCATTGAAAAACTGAAGGATACTTAACTTACCTTTCCTGACACACTCCTCTTCATACACCTTGGGATGCTGCCTGGGTTTCTGTGTATGAGCATGATTCTGCTCTGAAATGCTTAGGACACTCTACTTCTCCCTGCCTTGAAGCTGTGGAATCACGTGGGAGAAAATGTATGATTTATTGACTGGATAAAGCTAACTAGAGGTCACTTTGCTTTTGATGTCAGAACTGATTGATACTGAGGAAACTGTTGACTGCACTAACACTTTCTGTTTATTTTACCTAATTATTCTACAGTGCAGTCACAAACAGTTCTTAGTGGAGGGGAAGCCAAAATGTGGGATTTTCTTTCTTTCTTTTTTTTCCCCCTCTTCTATGCATGCAGTATTCCTGACACGAAGTACATAGTCTCTTGAGGCAGCAGAAGCAGAGAAGACATCCCACCGCTTCAATCCAGCCTCTTCAAACAACTAGGTCCTTTATTCTAGGCTGGCAGAGTAGATTTGAACTCTTTCTGGCTAAAGGGGGTTGAAATGCTGGTCTTTCACACCTTATACAAGTGGTACAATCTCTAAGCATTTCCCTGAAAGACTTGATGTTCCCTGGCTATATAAAACTGCCTGGATGAAGCTGATCGATGCTGTTGCTATGTTAGGCAAGCTCTGAGTATGTCTAACAAAGTGATGCCAGAAGGGCTTAGGTGCAAAAGGGAATAATAAGGAACTTGGACACAAACAGTATCTTTCAAATATAGGAGAAAAAAGTTAGACATGGTGTTAGAAGAACATTGAACATTCAACAACCAATCCCATAAAAATACATGGATCTGCAACAGGATTAGGTTGCTCCTTATTACATTTTAGATATCTTCATTATGCCTTAGATTTATGTAAAATGCCCAACTCCATATTTACCTCTGGGCCTATATTAATAATGCCATATAACTGTTTCAAGGAAACACATTGAATCTTAATAGGACCAGACCAAGCCTGGTAGTTTCTTTACAGCTAAAAAACCCCCAGGGTTTCAAACAGCATGGAGAGGTATTTTTTTCCTTAAAAGTTTTCTTTTGTACTATAAAGAAATATAGTATTTGCTACAAATGTCACAGGGGGCATATGGTGGATTGAATTTTCTTATTTGAGACTAAGCTTTAAAAATTTTTAAAGCTGAATATATGAATAAAAGTTTTTACGAGGATATTTCAAGTCCAGAAAGATTCCTATCATTGCTATAGTTCAAAATATCTATAAACATGGTCAGATATCAATACCAGCCATGGTGGGTCTAAATTTTTTTTAGTAAAAAGAGCTTTGTTATCCACAGCTTCATGAGTCATCATCAAACAAATACCAACAGCTGTATTTGCCTGCAATTAAGCTGCATTAGTATTACATAGGACTCAAAATAGTTCACTCAAGTAATAAGAGTCCATTCTTTCCATTTTTATTTCAGGTGGCTAACTTCATCCTATTGAATATAATTGGATTAGTCAATGAAGAAGATGCTATTCACTAGAAAAAGGAGCAACAATCCTAAGTGTTTGATTAATAATGGGTAAATTCCTGGGACACAGAGATACTATACTAAATAGCATTTTCTGTTTTGTAAATGTGGACTGAAACAGTGGAATCAGAAATCAATTGAAATTAATCATAATTTTAAATTAGCCTGCATGATTTTATCTTCAATACTATGTGAATGTATTTCAAGTTGTGTATTTGACCTTGATTTTGATTTAACATACAAGGAACAGTTGGAATCCGTGGCAGGGTCTTTTTTTTTTTTTTTTTTTTTTATTAGAAATTT